>PVKA01003765.1:0-24873 GCA_004027165.1 Ctenomys sociabilis | reverse complement strand
AGCTGGTCTCGAACTCGTAACAATCCTCCTGTCTCAGCCTCCCGAGTGCTGGGATTACAGGCATTTTTTGGCTTTTTTGAAGAAAAGTTATTAGCCAGGCACACTCTGGACAGAGAACTCCCATTGTTCTAACCTTGTATCTCAAGCAAAGTAATGATGTAATATGGCAAAGCTGTGTGGGGAAATTGGCGTAATTTGTTAAGTGCAAGACCCCAGAACCCAGGCACAGAATAGCTCCCTGAACCCTGCATGTGGCATTCTCCCAAGAACCGGAGCAGGTTGTCAGTAGGATGGCCTAGATCTGATACCAGGCCATGGTGGGGACCTTTCACACTCAGCCCAGGCTCCCTCTGCAGAGCCAGTTTCTCCCTCACTCTTCACTTTTACTTTCTCAGGTAAATGTTGCCACTACTTTTTGCTCATTGTGTTCACTTCTTTGTTGGAGATGTGAAGAACCTGGAATCCGACTTCATAAGGGAAGGTGAGCAGGCCTAACAAAACCCAGTCACATTTTTTTGGTGAACCACTTTTAGAAGGAGCTGTCCGATAAAAGTGGGACCTTTTAATAAATCTGGTGAGTCCCGGTTCCTCAGAAAGTCTCTGTCTTGCTTTCACACTTTTACAAATGGCTGGCAGAGAATGCCAGGTTCACGTTTTACCTCGGAGCTTGGAGGCTTTAATCCACTGACTTCAAACACCCACCGCCTTCTCACAGGGACTCGCGTTCCTGTGCTGTAATGTTTTTCTCTCTGTGAAGGGCTTTATGTTCTCTCTCTTCTTTATCCTTGATTTTAAATTTCATAGATCATCTCTAGGGAAGGAAATTTTAAAACTTCATCTTGCTTTCAGGGGACCGCCCCCTTTTCACTTGAAAGAATGGAGCTAACCTCTGATTCTGCCTTCTCTGTGTTTTGTGAGGCTGCAGTGCTGGCGTGCCCCTCCCCCCCATGTCAAGAGGGCCACTGCTTTACATGTTTTAAAGAAAAGTTCTGGTTTATCTATCAGTAGATGTTCATTTGCTTTGTGTCTTCAAAGAATCCTTCAAACTCACTGGGCTGATTGTGCATCTCACTCTTATCTATGTTTCAGATTTGATTCTTTGGTGAGTCCTCTAATCTCAAGGGGAATTTAGGAAGAAAGGGTGAACATGTGTATCAGCCACCTCGACCTGGAAGTTTCAGTTCTCTTTCAGTGTCTCATCAGCTGATTGCTTCTGCCTCATTTTTGTTTTCAGACAGGGTCTCACTGTGTAGTCTAGGCAACCTTGAACTCACTGTGCAGCCCAGGCTGGCCTCTAAGACTGAGCACTCCTGCCTCAGCCTCCCCAGTGGTGAGGGGAGGCTACCATACCCAGAAATTTGCAGTTCTTCGTGTGAGCCTTCACTAGAGTGTTCTTAGGAGGCAGAAATTAAGTTTTATATCATTTTTGTGTATACCTAGAAAAGATGACTGATTAAAATCAGGTGTTTTTTTTTTTGTTTTGTTTTGTTTTTTTTGTGCGGAACCATGGATTGAACTCAGGCCCTTGTGCTTGCCAGGGAAGTGCTTATTCTACTGAGCCATCTCCCCAGTCCCTGATTAAAATCTGTATACCAAAAGAGACCAAATTTTATTTTATTTATTTATTATTTCCATATTTTATGGAAGGGTCTACAGAGTGTTCAGGGTCTCACTACTAGATCGGATTCATAGTGATCTGCCTGCTTACAGCCTCCCAAGAGCTGAGATTACAGGCTGCACCACCACGCCCAGTCTCAATCACTATCTCAGCGTGCCCCTGGGGTGGGGCTGGCACAGCAGGCCTGAGATTTGAACCCCCAGCACCTGCACCTGCTTTCAGGCACTTTAATCCACTGAGCTATTTGGCCAGCCCTCCTAGTTTTAATTATTGATGTTTATGCTAAATTATGACATTTCTAAATCAGCTAAAGCCAGATTTTAAAAGACGTGTAATAATACTTCATCTTGTGAGTTTTTTTTTTCCCCCAACTTCTCTCTCTTTCTTTTCAAAACAGTCACTATCCCCAACTCCTTTCCTCTTTTTTCCTGGTGAGTATATTTATTTTGTTCACATTACTTTCCATATGCACATTTGAAAATCAGTGTAATAGTTGATTCTCAAGTCTGTAAATCATCATAGAGTGCCTGTGGTAAGGACACTAACAGTAAAGTACTCATTAAAAAAGAATGCCAAGAGGTCTTTAAATACTTTGGTCTTTAACTTTAAAAATAAAAAGCCTGGTTCTTCATTAATCACTTTGACTTCATGTTTCAGTTCAAAGCTGTTTTCTGAGGCCTTTGTAGAATTAATAACAAGCATTTCAAAACTATTATTTAATAGTGAAGTCTTCCAGCCTATGAAATTGTTTCAAGAGCAAAAATAACACAATATCACTTCAATATGAAAGTAATTAGTACTCATGCACTAAAAATTAAACACATGGAGGGGCTGAGATGGCTCAGTGGAATAAGCACTTCCCTGGCAAGTGCAAGGGCCTGAGTTCAATCCTTGGTTCCGCAAAAAAAAAAAAAAAAAAAAAAAAAATGGAGAAAAATTTATTCAATACAGTTACGTTAAATGTTGTAACACACATTGGAACCATAAGTGCACATAGCTGTACTGTTAGTGGCCACTGTACCTATTATTTCTCAAGAATTTCTTATTGTATTTTTGGTGAAATTTTTTCATTCTCTGACCAGTCCAGAAAATTTGGGTTTCTAGTCAAACAAGTAAAAAACTTTTACAGATGTTAACAGAAAGTTTATTTTATAAAAGTTTTAAGTAACATTGCAAAGTACTCAGATATATCTTAAGGTATCCTGCTTTATAAATGTTTTTATTAGCTTTAAAATGTTAATGCTGAACCTCCATTTGAAGTTGCTAGCCTTCATACTTTTTAATTTCTTTTTTTAAAATTTTATATATTTATTTGATATAGGGTCTTGCTATGCAGCTCAGAGTCATAGTGATTTTCCTGTCAGCCTCCCCAGCCCTGGGATTACAGGCATGCACCACCATGCCTGGTTTTGGTGCTGTCATGGTGCCCTATGGGTTCTAGGGCTGGCACAGTATGTAGGACCAAGGATCAAACTTGGGTCCTTGTGCTTACTGGGCAGGTGCTTAGACCACGGAGCTATCTCCCCAGCCCAGAATTTTTTTTTTTAATTTCTGAGGGATTTAATTTTCCATAAAAATAACTGATAGTTAAAAGAATACATAGTCAGAAATATTGCTACTCTGATTTTTCTCATACACTTTAATGTTGTTGTCATTCTGTCATTACGTTAATACCAACAAATAGGAATTGTGGTAAACTATTTGTTAGTGAATAACTGTGTAATGAAATTGAAAACACATTTTATACAGGTTTAATCTCAAGACTTAATTCTCCAAAGAAATATTCTGAATTTAAAACCTGTTTCAAAACTGAAGCGGGCCTAGCTTGTATAGCACAGACTGGCACAGTAAGCTTTCCTCTGAAAGTGAGTCTGGACGTGAGGCCCAGGTGTGGTTCTGAGACTGACTGCAGAGCAAGCTTTCATCTCAGCAAGCCACATGCCCTTGAGCTCACAAAACTCCAATTGTAAAGTGAGCACACGATACTTTCTCTCCTGTGTGTCTGATCATAGCACTGGCAGTGAAAGCCATGCCTTCTGCCATCTGTGCTCCTGCCTTCACCTCAAACAGATATGTAGACCCTGTAGGAGAAAAGTACTGGGTGAGCACCCTTCAACTAAAGTTGAGGTTATACCCTGGAAGATGATTTTGTTCAGCTTTAAACTTTGGAAATGATCCTAAATAAGAATGCTGATAGAATTTTCATAATGAATTGTTTTATTGATATCAAAATTTGTCTTTAAGAAAATAAAGGAAATCTGTTGGCCTAGAATGAGCGTTTGACTGTTCTTTTCAATTAACTGAAGAAAGTTGCTCCAAAAAATATTTCAGCATAGTTATTGATTTCTCATTACAAAAATTCTTATGGAGAAGCTGAGGATTTAGCTCAGTAGTGCAGCACCTGCCTGGCAAGGTGAGGTCCTGAGTTCGATTTCTGGTACCTCCCCGCCAAAAAAAAATTCTTATGAAAATTTTAAACAGCTTGCCCTGTGGGAAATTATTTCTGATAATTTACTTGAAATTATTTCAAAGCTTATAGAATAACATATGGGAAGTGTATATGAGAGAAAAAAATACATACGTTATTTAAAATGAGAAGCTTTTAAGAGATTATGGAATGAGATAAAAATGCATAGGTCAAAGCATAGAAAGCCTTAGAGAAGAACTTCACCGGAAAATGGACAGATCACGTGGTTAATTGTAGTGCAGACGGGTGTTCTGTGATGGGAAGGAAGTGAGACCACAGGAGCTTTCAGGGTGGGTCCTCAGCTTAGTGAAAACAAAGACGCTGTTTTCCTTGAGAATGAGCCTTTCTGTTTTCCCAGTTACCTCACTGTGTGGCAAGGACACGTGCTCCAGAGCCTCAGCCAAGCAGGGTTTGAAGGTCCATAAGCATTATGTGTACAACATTTAGCACATCCATAAACACATTTTGCAGTCTTAACATGGCAATCTATATGAAAATGAAGCTGTGAACAGCTGGACAGGAACACTGGGCTGTGCGCCGCACTTTTTTCCAGGTCCCTTGACATTGAGGATTGCCGATTGCTTGCCAGTGGAGGGTCTGGTTTCTGAAATCATAATTGACAGAATTATAAAACAGAAGTTTTGGGGTTTGTTTCTTTGTTTTGGTTTGGTTTTTTGGTGGAACCGGGTATTGAACTCAGGCCCTTGCGCCTGCCAGGCAAGCGCTTATTTCATTGAGCCATCTCCCCAGCCCCTGTTTTGTTTTTAGAGGTACTAATCACAGAGTTTTGTTTGTTTGTTTTTTTGTCTTTTTGAGACAGCGTCCACTATGCAGTTCAGGCTGGCCTTAAGCTCACTTTGTAGCTCAGGCTGCTCTCGAACTCACAACAATCCTCCTGCCTCAGCCTCCTGAGTACTGGGATTACAGGCATGTACCTGGCTCTACTAATCACAGAGTTTTGAAGTGCATTCCAAGTTTTTAAAAATTTCAGAGATCGCAAAGTTTCTTTTCTTTATGGATCTATCAAAGCAAGTTCCCAATTTACCCCTTTGGGAGGACACCCTCGTGCTGACAGTTACCTGGGGTTACTTTATTCATTTCTTCCACTTTGTTGGAATAAAAGTACCGCATAAGGAAAATGGATTGTTCTGTGGATATTTAAGCTAGGAGGGTCTAGCTGGGTACGGTGGTTGCACACACACCCCTGTAATCCCAACACCCAGAAGGCTGAGGCAGGAGGATTACTGAAAATTCAAGGACAGGCTGGCTACATGGTGAGTTCAAGACCAGCCTAAACTGCATAGTGAGACCTTGTATAAATAGCCTACACCAAATGAACTCTTTCATTTCTTTCCAACTCTTTGATTTCATAATAAAAAATGGGAGAAGCAGAAAGAGAACAAAACCAGATTATTAAAATTATTATTTTTAAAGTTACTAGTACCTTAGCCAGGGGTTTAAGTCCTTTCTTTATTGGGTACAAATTGAATTATAAATTCATTTAAAGTCAAAATATGGATGAGGTATTCAGAAAGATATTAAGTCTAAATATTAAATTTCATTTGATATGAATTCCTTACCCAGTTTATTATTCATATGGCGTATTCAATAAAAGCCTTTAGGCACAAGTGACTCATAAATTCATATCATTAGGTATGGAGGCATACAATGGAAATAATGATTAACTGGAAAGGTCAGTATTTTATTTTCCAGCAGTGTTTTTACCAGTTCTACCTGATACCCTGAAAACTCTAATCCGTGTGGCCTGATTTGGTCCCTGTCCCATAGCTGCTCTCGAGTAAGTTGACTCCTAATTACAAATGGCATTATCAGATTTAACTGATAAATAAGCACAGCATTGAGATCCATTTCCAGAGTGGTGAAGTGTGTTTGCAGACAATTCTTTCAGAAAACCTGTACACCTAAGTGCGATTATCACCCTGTAGAGCTGAGCCCATCCGTCTCTTGGTCGTGATTTCATGATACATGAAAAAAAAAAAACCTTGTGAAATTCCAATTTTAGCATCTATAAATAGAAATCAGATAAGACGAAGGCTCACACAGCATCTAACCCTGCTTTTCTGCTACCGTGTCAGAGTTGAGCAGCCATGAAAAAGACTGTATGGGCTACACAGCCAAAAAGGTCCTGGCATCTGACTAGAGAGCCTTTCTGACATCTGGCCTAAGTATTAAAAATCCACCCCTCTTGGCACAGGCCTGTAATCCCAGCACTCGGGAGGCTGAGGCAGGAGGATTGTTGTGAGTTCGAGACCAGCCTGAGCTACAAAGTGAGCTTAAGGCCAGCCTGAACTGCATAGTGAGACCCTGTCTCAAAAAGACAAAAAAAAAAAAAAAAAAAATCCACCCCTCTCTACGACTGCAGTTCAGCTGATCTGGAATGGGATCAGCAACTACATATTTTTATTCTCTATTGCAAGTGATGTGGATTCAAATCATCAGAATATTGCTTTGGAGCTATCAGGTTTCAAGTAATCATTTGGGAGCCTAAACTGAACCCCAATAACCAAAGAGACCCATGCCCTTCTGCTCAGAGACCCTCCGAATCCTGCAGTTAGGACTAAAGACTTGGACTCAGGCTGCAGGACAGATGAGTCCCTGGGCTGCCCAAATCATGCCTTATGTCGCATACTGGTCAGTGGCTCAGGACATATATAGGGGTAGATGCTCAGAATAAGTAACAAAATTTGAATCCTTTGATCCATTTCCTTCCCTTACCCATCAGAATCCAGACCATCTCCGGAGCAGCGGCTCTCGGTGTTCATTGCTGGAGGCTGACAATCCACACAAACTGTGTACCCCTCTCGGAGATACTGCGTCCACCGCATCAGGGGCCGAGTTTCCAGAGAACAGTGGGGAGTCAGGGACTCAGTCTTGAACTCCATGCAGTATCTAGAGCAAAATGAGGAAGGAGTTCACTTGCTGTGATTGGAAGTATCTAACAGCACACTCTTGGACTGAGCGCACCTTCACAAGTGACTCATGAGTCATGCAGGGCATGATAGTTTCTTGCTTCTCAAACTCCTAGTACTGCTACTATGTACTACTGAAGAAAACTAGGAAGCCCTTTCTGTTTTTTTTTTTTCAATCCATGACTGAATTATCTGATCAATATGAATTTCAGATTTGTACAACCTGTATCCTGTCCAAGTAGACAGTTAAATTGTGTGTAAAAGCATGTTTTAGTAGGAAAACAGTTGCGGATAACTAACATGAAGAATTATATAAATTGCAGGGGCTCTTGCATGAGCCCAAGAACTTTCTTTTTTTAAGTGTGATAATACAGTATTTTATAGCCATAGATTCATAAAGAATAGACTCGGGAACTGGGAATACAAAACAAAAATTAATTACTAAATATAGAGCACATACTAGTATAGATAATCCTAGGAAGTCAATTAAAATATCTAATACTATATATTTTATCCAACTTCTATGAAATAACATGTTGAAAATTAAATACACTATTAATGTTTATATATACTAATGCTATCTTATAGTACCTATTACCCTGTTACTGTTATTTTAATTAATAGTTACAGATGTTAGTATCAAGACCATCCTTTGCATGTAACCTTTTAAATATGCTTTCATATTCAGGAGCCTAGAAAGAGTTCTGTGGTACCTTTTAGTTTGGTACAAATAAAACTAATTTCTTCAATGGCTAGTTGATTTGATCTCAGATTATTTTGTATCAATTGAAAGTCACATAAATTTAGTTTTATCTGAGCTTTGGGTAATGGTATCTGTTCATTTAAATTTATGTTGCCCACTGAATTTGACCTAAAGATAGTATAAAGGGACTTTAATAGGGAGATAGAAAACAGCTTGAAAGGGGTACAGTAAAAAGAGATACACTGGATTGACAGGAAGATTCACCTACTAAATCATTTCAAAATCCCACCCTGAGAACTCGTAACTATGAGCCCCACACAGGCTTGTTCTGGGAACCGAGGCCAGCACTTGCGTGGTTCTGCCCCCCAAGTTCCTAGGAGCCTTGCCTACACTCACCACCTGGCCCACCTGCCTGAGCTGCCTGGGCTCATGTCGGTGGAATCAAGCACCAAAGCTCAATCGGACATCACAGATGAAAGCAGAAATGGGAAGCTAGGCAATACTTTCTGCGACAGAGCGTGGGTTTCCCATGTACTGGGCTGTAGAAAATGCTAACACTCCTGGGACTGAGATTCTCAGGGGAGTGCCCCAACATGCTGAGCATTTGAGCATTTGTGTATAAAAACAACACAACTCTCCAAGTCTACAGGGGGAACAAAACAGTAAAACCCCAAGTATCATGAAAGAAACTTGGTGCATTTTCAATTTAATGGGCTAATTTTTAATTCATCAAATTTTAAGTTATAACACACTAAATGGGAAGTATTTGGAGGCTCTGCTCCTAAGATCATTAACAGTGGTAGACACTGCTTATGAGTAACAAAAGTTGATTAGTACCTTTAGGTGTTGAGGTCAGAAATTGTACAATTCAACACCAATCAACTTGAGGCAGTCCACACACCGCTGCAGTGCTATTTTTTTTTTTTCCTTAGATGCTCCTATCAGCCCAAGTGGTGAGTGTTGATACTCACTTCTCAAGAAAAAAAGAGAACTGAGGTGGAACAACTAAGGCAGGCGAGCACAGAGCCATCCAGTCTCTTGTCTGATGACAGAAGACAGGACCTCAGGGGAGCATGGGGTACCTTCCACGCTACCAGGAGGTTTCAATAGGAAATTCTCGGAACTGAAGAGTGGCTCATTTTCAAATTTACCAGTAATGATGGTGCTGGAGCCATGCTTCCATGCAGACATGAGGAACAGCCTTCATGTTCTTAAAGATTATTTTTATATAGCTATTTCTTGGAGATCAGACTTTAGAAACAGATAAACCTTTATAGTCCCACAAAAAAAAGGTGGGGACAAGCACTTTCTAGCTGTGGTGATTGATACATTGTGTCAGTTTGACATGTGGAAGCTGAACACAAGAAGTGCATACATAGGGGTTGAGGAAGGCTTCTGCGCCCCACTTCCTTGGAGGAGTTCCCGTCTTCCCTGCACCACTTTGCAGCCCTGCCTCTTCTAGGGAGCTCGATCTTCACAGCCCCACCAGTTCTGAGGAGCTCAGATCTTCGGGGTGGAGCTAGTCGTGCAGTTAGCATGGAAGGAAGGGAGAGAGGCTTGACAGACGCCAGCCCCTGCTCCCTCCTCCACTCTCCGCTGTTCTCTGCCTCCGTGAACTGCTGCCTTCTGCCCTGGAGCCAGCCAAGGATGGACTGAAACCTCCACTAACTGTGAGCTAAGTAAATCTTCTTTAATTTTGGGTGTCAAGTATTGTCCCAGCAATAAGTGAAAAGTAACTGAGACACTCTAGTGGAGAGTTGCCATTTACTGGAAATCAGTGAAGAAGTAACAACAAAACAGAGAAAGCAAGTTAAGTCTTGTGAGTAGACTTGACTGAATAATTGGAAAACAACAACAACAATAATAATAGTAATAATTAAAAATACCAAATTACCCAGTCTCCTTTGGGCGTGTAGACCACTGTGGAGATGCAGCTTGTCTCGTCCTCTCCTTGTTGAATGCAGAGGTAGTTATAAAGGCAGGGACTATAAAAGGGGAAATTATGTTAAATCCATGCAGCCAAAGGAATCAGAGCAAGATTTATCAAGCCTGCTGTCATGCCTGGCTAAAGGTCTCCATTTACAAGCCCTATGAACTTGGCACCCCATCAAGTGGTGAAATGAGGCTAAGTTACTAGTTCTGCAGAACCAAATTACTTAAGGGTTTATGCACACACAGATGACACAGAGGGGACTGCTGGCCTTTGACAAGCACATTTGTCTGCAGGAACAGAACTGAAAGGAGAGGAGCCAAGAAGAAAGGCCAGGAGGGGTTGGGGGGAAGGAAAGTGAGGAAATAGAGCTTAGAAGAGAAGCTAATTATAGGAAAAGAAATAAAAAAGACAGGAAAAATAAAGAGAAAAAAGATGGAAGGAGAGACAATAATCAGAGAGGAGAAAGAAGAAAGAATAAAAGCAAGCACAGGAATGACACATGCCTGCTCCCACAGCTCTGGGGCCACAGCTGGACCCTCTGCACTGCACAGTGTGGGCAAGGATGGCGAGGCTCTGTGCGGCGCTGGACTCTGCTATGATGAGTCAGAGAGAAGCAACAAAGCCAAGAATTCTTCATCCTGCCTCTGGGCTATTTCATTGCACTTGGCTGTGTAGGGTGGCACTGTCCTGGGGCTTGAACCCAGAGTCGCAGGTGCACTAGGCAAGCTCTCTACCCCTGAACTATGCTTCCGGTCCTTTTGGGAGGACAGGAGATGAACACCAGGGGTTTCACCTATGGTCTTCACACCAAGTCCATCACCAGTCTTTGTTTTTTTCTTTTTCTTTTTTTAATTCAAGACAGGGCATCACTAAGTTGCCCAAGTTGTCCTCGAATTTCCAGTGCTCCTGTCACAAACTCCCAGGTCACCAGCATCACAGTTGTGCACTGCCACACTCAGCTCTTTTTGTATTTTGTGTGTGTACCATGCTCCCACTTCATCACCAAGTCTAGGGATGCTTCTGTTGCTATATGTAGCACCTGGAGGTAACTTCTCGATTCTACTCTGATGCCACCTCAAGAAGACGGGGTTTTCCTTGTCCTTCATTGTGCCCCTCACACATTTACACACTCAATAAATAGTTGTTCAATCAGCAAATGAATAAAATCATAGGCTCTCCACAAAGGTACACAGTCCTATGTCCTTATGGTCTCTGTGCCTGTAAAGTCAGACCTTGTTATCTAGGAGTGTTTCTTCCCAGGAACCCCAGAGAATGCCAAAATCCTCAGGTGCTCAAGTCTCTTAAATAAAAATGGCACAATATTCACATACAGCCCATGGACATCCCACCATATGCTTTAAATCATCTCTGGATATTGCTTGTAACACCTACTACAATATAAACACTGATGAATGATTGCTATACTGTGTTGCTTTGGGAATGGCACAGAAAATAAGCCTGCACAGAGCGCCACCCCCCACCCCCACCCCCTTAGTTCTTAGTTGGTTCATTCGCAGATGCAGCCTGGTTAGGGAGGCTGCCTGTTCCGGGCCCTGCAGTGGAGACTGCCTTTTATTTCAGAGCCCGAACAGCCCCATGAAAGGCAGATGGAAACTGAGGATGGCTCCTGAGATGCTAGGGTCAGCATCAACGGCTTCAGGTGGCAGGAGGGCACTGGCTGAGAGAGGATGTCAGAAGCCTGCGGGCTGACTCACGCAGCTCCCTGCTGCCACAAGAGGGCAGGCCTCAGCTCTTTTTTAGATTGTCTTAAGGAAGTCATTTTGATTGCACTAGGGAATGTAAGACAGGAGCAGCCTAAGGCCAATTAGACCTTGTTCCTAAGCCTTGCAGGAGTGGCTGCTGATTCATGTGGTTGGTGCCTAATCTCCCGAATCTGAAAATTATCCACCCCTAGAGCAAACCTGAGAGTCCTAGCTTGTGGAGTTCCTTCTGGCTGCACTGACATGTTTAACTGTTTCCCCCCAAAGCACGTAATGCTTTCTAAATGCGACTGTAACTTTAACATCTTAAAAATTCACAAAATTAAGGGGTGAGAGGCTATAGCAAGATTTTTCTCTGTCTCTCAGACTTAATGATCCACAAAATCGTCTACAGATTTTTAGTTTTCCCATGTGTTTTTAATTCCGTTGCCACAGTTTTATGTTTATTCATAAAGTGAAAAATAAATGTACTGCTAAGTGCTTGCAGCGTCATACACATCAGACTAAAAAAAATTTCAGGGTGTGTTTCTTTTGCTCAAATCATTTATGTGATCTAATTTGAACTGCATGTATCAGTACAAAAGTTCAAGGTGCCAAACTTCATGTATAGTCCAGAGTGTTTAAGGCTCGAATGTAAATATGGCAGAGGCAAGCACCGCATGTGTTTGGGGTCACCTTAGGAGGATGCAGATTGCAGAGCGCCTCGTTCTTTTTTTCGTCTTTTTGAGACAGGGTCTCACTATGCAGTTCAGGATGGCCTTAAGCTCACTTTGTAACTCAGGCTGGTCTCGAACTCACAACAATCCTCCTGCCTCAGCCTCCAGAGTGTTGGGATTACAGGCCTGCGCCACCACAACCAGCTAAGTGCCCCATTCTGTGCAGCCTACTTCCTTGAAGTATTCAAGTTCTGGTCTATTTTTCCCCTTTCTTCCCAAATTACCATTTCATGACAAGTCAGATTTCAGAAAGGAAGAGGAAATTCTTTTTTTTTTTTTTTTTGCGGAACCGGGGATTGAACTCAGGCCCTTACGCTTGCCAGGGAAGTGTTTATTCCACTGAGCCATCTCCCGGGCATGGAAATTCTTAACCTGTTCCACTCCCAAGTCCCATCGAATCTGGAGTACACAGATTTCCGCTGAAGCACAGCAGCCCCTGGCGGCTGGAGCCTGCTCAACTCACAGAGTAATTTCCTACACGTTCCCAACCTTCATGAAACTCTGCACAGCTGTGTGAATGCCAGCGCATTCCTCAGACTCGGAGAGGTACCATGACCAGAAAGGGCTTGAGCACAGATGACATCACCTGTCCTTTAAGACTTAGGATCCATGCTGAGTTTCTGCGCCCTGTACACGGCCTATGATTATGGCATGTGGTGAGAGTAGGCCGGATGCCCGGCAGCTGGCCTGTTCTCTCTCTATCCCTGCAGCTCAGGGCTCGGATGGGGTCACATTCTACCACAAGGACATCTTCCCCCTACACACAGTCTCTAGCAAGCAGAGCAGGAGCCAGATTGCCCAGAGCTCTCCAACCCAGCACCACTTTTTAATCTGCCCCACACATTTAACTTCATTACTTAAGAGTGGCAAACAATGTAGAAATTAGTCAGACCCTCAGCCTCACTTGTGTGATGTGCAGAAACACATAGCCGGGCACCCCGGGACAAACGCTGTCCATAAATGTTAGCTCCCCTTCTGTTCCCCTTCCTGACAACAATATTCAAATGTAATATATTCTGTCTTCACAGGCCATTTGCCAATGTGTTTGGCAATCTATGAGCCTGCCATTGTTCAGTTTTACAACTTCCACTTTTAAAGGCATGGCACTGCATGTATTTCCTTTGAACATGAAATTAAATTAAATTTGCCTTAGGAATTTCATAAACCCTCGGACATAATAGACTACCACAAAAGCAGGCTGAGAATTACTGATCTGTAGATATAGTTCAGAAGAAAATAACAGGGAAACTGACAAATGACAGTTACCTGGAAAGTTACTGCTTATAGTAATGCACACAGATTTCCATGTAGGAGGAAAATTCCTATAAACATCAGTAATGTACAACAAATCCAATAATTTAGCTCTTTACCTTTGTTTTTGTGATGAAATGGAATCACATACATTAGGTGGAACAGGAAAAACTCAACAGCTGAACAAGCAAGTTTCTCAGATCGTGTTTCATTTACTGGCTTTATGGAGCCTTTATTTTTCTACTTAGTTAATGCCTACAATCACAGTTTTCACACTCATAATGACAGTTCATAGAAAAACAATACAAAAGGGAGAAAACTCATAGGTTTCAGGCCAGGAGAGCCTGGATTAAATTCTGATAGACTTGCCAAGCACTCCAAGGACTCTAGTGCCCTGTGTAAACACAAGAGATCATCCTGTCCACCTCCCTTCAGCAGAGAGAACCACGGCCCCAAAGAGGTCCAGAGCCTGTGGATATGTGGTGTTACACGGCAAAGAAGAATTAAAATTATTAATGAAATGAAAGTGCTTAATAGAAAGAATCTTCCAGATTATCTAAATTGGCTCCGCATAATCACAAGAGACTTAAAAAAAAAATCTAGTCATAGGGACATGTGGTGCCAATGAAGGCACAGACAGAGAGCTTGTATTGCTGCCTGTGAAGACCGGAGGAGCAGCCAGAGAGAGAGGTAGAGACACTAGAGCGCTGTGCAGCTACTCTTTTTCTCTAGAACCTGCTGAAATTTTAACAAACCTTTGCCATTTTGGTAGGCCAAGAATTTCCCAATTAATCAAAGCCTCTTTGCACTAGGCCCAAATATCTTCTTCTTCTCTTTTCTGTGTTTTACTACATGCAACAACCAGAAGCCAAGTTGCGCCTTCAGCACTTTGCTGGAAACCCTGCCTGGCTACATATCCAAGCCTGGGTCATCTTTTGGAGGTCTACTCTCAACAGAAATCTGGCTGTACCTTATACTAAGGATTCCCTTTTATCCATGCAAAAGTAAGGGTGCAGATGGCCCCCTCAGGCCTTCAAAAGGAATACAGCCCTGCTGCACAGGTAGACCTGCATTGGAATTCTATCTCACAAAGCTATAAAAAAAAGGACAATTACAGTTGTTTTATTTAAGTCACTAGATTTCTGGTAAATCATTACTACAGCCACAGAAAGCTAATGTGCTCTGCTGTAGGACTGCTATGAAAGAGTAAATCGATAATGGCCATACAAGCTGCCTGCCTAGCAAGCGTGAGTTTGCCAGGCCACAAAGCTGCCTGCTCAGTGAAGACTGGTGGAGGTGAAGGGAGGAGGGCGCCGGGGCACAGGAGACCAGCAGCAGGCCGGAGAGTGCCCGGGCTTGAGCAGGCCCTCCTCCTCTGGGCTCCCACCCAAACCTACAGCAGCTCTCCGCCACAGTGCTCAGCATGCTGAGTCCTGGTGAATTGTGGGATAGTTGTTATCGAGTTTGGCTCCCCCAGACAGCAGTGTTAGCATGTGATAGGTGCTGGTGTTACGTCAATGAAACAAAAATGAATCCACAGAGCTGGGTGTGGAAGCACCCGGCAGGCTGAAGCAGGAGGCTGAGCAACTTAGTAAGACCCTATCTCAAAAACAAACAAACAAACAAAAAAGGCCTAGGGGTATAGTTCAATGTAAAAGTCCTGGGTTCAATACCTTGTGCCACAAAAAAAAAAAGGAACCCAAGAGCTGGAATGAAATAAGGCCCGTGCAGCCCTGAGGAACTCACTGGATCAGATGTTCATGTCATTGTCTCTCTTGTTTTCCTTTAGCTATCCACCATATTCTCAGTACATTTCATGAACACTGGTGATTTTAGTGAGATGCCTCTAAGAAAAAGGGCTACCTAATCACACAAAGTGGGAGGACACTGCTCATATCATTGCCCTCTTGTAGGGTGAACATGTATGTACACATGTAATGTGTGCACACGTGCACATAGGTGTCACTGTCCTGGGTGGAGAAAACACAACCTCTTCTGGGTACACACTCATGAATTGTCATTCATGAGAATGTATTCTGGAAACTTTTGCCAGCTGTGACACAGGCTGTGCTACCTATCCATGCTCAGCCTATGGCAGAGGTCCTGGAACTACAGGGAACAGCAGAATCCCCCGGAGAGCTTGCTGCAAGTCAGAGTGCTGGGCCTGCCCCAGAGGTTCCGACTCATGGGCCTTGGTTGGTCTCCAGGGACATGACACCCTTGCTCCCAGTACAGAGTCCCAGGACAGGAGCCACTGGACTGGATGCTTACTGGCTCCCACCCTCCCAGGCTAGCCTGTGACAGGATTCACCCCTCCCAAGACAACCTGCAAGGGAAGGAGGACCTTGGGGACCAAAGCAGGGCTAAACATGTGGACATTTCACCTCTTCTTTTCAAAGGTTATTATTTTATATTATAAGGAAAGGTGACCAGGTACAGCTACCTCCTGCTAGTTAAACCGGAGTCACTAACACCTGAGGGTAAGGTGTTAGTGCTGGCCTCAACACATCCTCTCAGTAAAGTGTGCAGGAGTGGGGAGAGGGGTAATTGGGGAACACAAAGACACCCAGAGGAAGGGAGGCCCCAGGGGCTGGCAGGGCCATTTTTATGACCCCCCCTTCCACAGATGCCCTTGGGCCATGTTTCCTAGAATCCTCTTCTAGAATTCCCTCCTGAATTCTCATTCTGTTGTAAAGAGACCTGAGGCTTTAGAAGGGGTAGGAACAGCCTGCAGTGGGGATAGAGGAGGCCCAGTGGTATCTCATAGCAGTCTCCTCCCCAAGCTGCCTCTGCAGGGATCCTGCAGAGTACCTGACTGGACAGGGCTGTGATCTACAGCTGCTTCCCTGAGCAGCCTGTCTGTAAGCACTAAAGTACTCAAGATCAAACAAAACTGCTTTACCAGTCAGAGGCTCCAGGCACCATCCATGGCACAGAAAGATTTTCTAATCTCAGAACCGATTACAACAAACCGGCAGAAAACACCCCAATGACTCCCAAAGCTCTGAAAGGAAAGTCCAGGGTGCTGTCTCTGCTCCCCATAAGCAGCTCTCAACTCAAAGGAGCCCTGTGCTTCCCCAGGTTTATGTAAATGAATCAGAGTTATGTAAATGAACTGGGGTTCCCCAGGGATATGTAAATGAGCCATGGCTTGCCCATTTTTTTCACCACAACCTGAGAGTGGGGCTTCAAACTTAGATTTGTTTTCTGAAAGAGAACAAAGTAAACAGACTTCTTTAGACCTGCCTCTCTGCATACCTGTGATGCTATTCCCAGCATCTACTGGCCTTTAATAAGACACAGGACCTTCAGAGCCCAAGCTCACCCTGCACAGTGGCACATGCCTGTAATCCCAGCTACTAGGGATACTGAAGCAAAAAAGAGTCCAAAATCAAGGCCAGCCTCAGCAACATAGGAAGATGCTGTTTCCACATCAAATTGAAGAATAGAATAAAATTTTAAAAGGGCTGGGAATGTAGTTCAATTAAGTTCAAGTGCCCTGAGTTCCCTATGTTCAATCTCTAGCACTGCAACAATCAGATTCCAAGTTCTCTTTGCCCTTTGAGGATCTCTGATGCAGACCCTTCCTGCTGTCGAGACATCACCTGGACATGTAAGGTGTCATGTAATTCCTCCTCTTCCTGTGTCATCTCCCTCCCACATGCTACCCCACCCCAGCCTGTCTCCTAATGGACACTCCATGCTGTGAGGATTTCCTCTTCCACACACCCTGTCCAGCACTGCCTGGTCAGGCCTTTTGTATTATTGCCTCTTGTGTCATATCTTTGATGTCAGTCATCCCCAAATCCCTCAACCCCCTGCACCTGAGGACCAGGCTGGACCTGTCTGCCCCAGCAGCTATGCACCTCTCAGCCCACCTCCAGGGAAGCCCCTGCCCCTTCCTCTCCCTAAGACCTTGTCAGACTTGCTTAGGCCTCAAAGAACTGTTCATTCAGCTAATACCACCTGTCCCAGGTGCCACAGCTGTCTATTTCAGGGATTAATTTCCTGGAGCCATAGAATCATTGCACTCGTGCTTATTAGACTGTTATCTACACAGTGCAAGCTCTGCATCAGCTCTTCCCCCACCCGTAGCCCGGGTGCACGGCCCACACTGGGCATCAAGTGGATTCTCAGTAAATACTTTTGTGTGGAAAAAAGAAGGAATTCAATGGCTGACAAAGGTTGTGTTGGCTTGAAATTTTCTACACTCCTATGAAAAATGAAAGGCCTTTGCTCTCCTGTTCTGTCAGTATCTTGCCCTGCTGTGTTCAGTTCAGATCAGCACATTGACACTGGCCCACTCTTTCTTTCTTTGTGAGACTCGCAGGCTCCTGGTCATTAGGGAGCCTGCTTCTAACCTCATTGCTGGCCGCTTTACAAGCAGTGTAATCTTTTCAAATCACAAAGCAGAACACAACTACCTCAGTCCTATCAGCTAGAGAAGAGAAGCAGGTGTTTTAAGAGAATCATTTTATCACTCTTCAGAAATTTATCTTTTTCCTCCTATTTGCATGTTTGTGAGTGTGCAAAAAGTGAGCAAATTTAGATTCCTACTTACTGAAGGATCACCGTGGAAGTGAAATGACCAGCCTGCATGAACGAGCACCCCCTATCTAATGTCCTCTATCACCTAAAAGCCGCATGCATGTAAAGCTGGGAGTGTAGCTCAGTGGGAGAATGCTTGTGCAACTGTGTCCTGCTAAGTTCAGTTTCCAGTACCGCTGCGGGGTGTGGTCCACACATGAGGCTGATTTTATTACTGAGCCCATGCAGAGTGGGCCATGGGGTTAAAAACACACGCTGAGGGAAGCCATGGAAAAGGAGGCTTTTTCAGCTGGCCTTCGGCTCTTCTATGAAGCGTTTCCTGAACTTCCTATCTACTTTGGGCAGACTGGCACACTCTGCTCCCTGCAGAGGGTGGATCTCCCGCCCCCCACGCAGCCCATGACCTTTTATGGGACGAAGAGGCCAAGAAGTCATCAAAGACAGCCCAGCCCAGCCTTGAGAGCGCCAGTACCGAAGGCTTGCCCGCAGTCCCGGCCCAGCGTCGTCGAATACTCCAGGCAGCCGGCTCGCTCCTCCAGCGGAGGGCAGGGCGCGCCGCCGTTCTGAGGCTGTTGGCGCACCGAGCGCCTCCGCACGCGGGTGGTCGGCTTGCACCGGTCTGCACAGCCGCTCCAGGGGCTCCACTCCCCGACCAAGCACGGGCGAGCTGCAAAACAGCACAGCAGGATGCTCACCTGAGGCTGCCACCGGCCAGCGCCAGGCCGCCCTGCCAACACAAACAAAAGGTTGAGCTCACGGAAACCAAGCTTTGACCGGGACACTCACACGGCCTCCGCTGGTCCCAGCTGGCATTGGCTCCACCCTGGGTGACTGATAATGGGGTCTCTGAGAGGCAGGGGGAGCCCCCGGATACCCAGGGCGTTCCTGAGCCAGGCACACACACCCAAGCAAATTCCTCCAGGGCACTTCCTCATCCTCCAGTTTCAGATAAGATCTTCACTTTTATTTTGACCTTGATAATATCTGAGCCTGGGGAGTAACATTTTTCTCCCTTTTTCAGTTAATTTATTTCACTGACACATATTTATACGGTATACCGTGATACATACAATGTGTAGTGATCAGATCAGGGTGGCAATCTACCATCTAGATGTTCATTTCTTTATGAACATTCCAGCCCCTTTCCACTAGCTATTTTCAAGCACGATTATGCCAACCATAGTTGCCGTACTGCGCTGCCCACCGTCAGAGGTTACTTCTATGAGCTCCTATGAACTACACCAGGTAGCCCTCCTCCCCCATCCCTCCCCCAGTCCATTTTTATTAGAACTGCAATATATATTCATGATAGACAAAATGGGGTGAGAAACATAAAAAAGCAAACCCTCATGCGCCATTAGCTCACCCAGGTCACTTCTCAGCCAAGGTGTCTCCACGAGCCCCGCGGCCTAGGGCCGCGCACTGGGACCCCTTTTCTTAGGGCCTCTCCCACTTGTTCTGTTCTCATCCTCATGCTCGCAGACTCATAAATTATGAGAGTTGCAGTTAAGAGGTGGGCGGCGAGGACCCAGGGATAAACAGCACCCACAACCCTGTGTGCAGAGGTGCAGGAGCACCGGGCTCTAGCAAGGCCCCAAGTGATGCTCTTCTATCAGTGCGCAAAACTCCGCAAACGCAAACGTGCTGGGCCTCAAGCCCCTCAGGGCCCTAGCAGCCAGCCACACGCCGCCGTGCCCTGGACTGCAGCAACTTGCTTCAGGAATCAGCTGGTGGACAAGTCCGGCCGGCTTCTTTGGCTGATTCTTAAGTGCACTTACCAAATCTGAGGATTGGATTTAACACTGCCATTTCTTCTCCAGGTCTATAAAATCAATTGGTTTCACATTTCACTTTCCCATTGAAAGGCCTAAGGAGTCCTTTAAAAGGACTGTAATGAGTTTGTAAATTGAATTATTTGGGGACTTGATGTGCCCCTGAACAAGACGCCAAGATTTGTTTTCCCCAGAAGTGAGTCCCAATTTCTCTACCACCCACCCTCATGCTTTCATAGGGTCACTGGGCTTCATCGGGACCGTGAGGCTGCAGGGGAGGACTGCGACCGCCTCTCAGCGCACACTGGAGTGCGGGTTCCTGTTTGGGGGGACATATTTGGCACCCGGCAGCTTTCCCCTGATGTGTAAAGAGTCACACAACATAAATCTGTCAGTGACTGAGAACTTTCCATTGTATTTTAAAACATGTTTTATTTTATCATCTGAAAACCCATAGGTCTAAGTCCACTACGTAAAGAAGCAAGAATGGGTCACGTCCACATTCATTGCCTAAGTCTGCCAGGCATACACGCACTCTTTGCCCAATGTGGAACAGGTGACTTCCTATAAAGGTCATCTCCCTTTTTATTTCCTACTATTCTTTCATTGGTCCCTTAAAACACTTGCGGAGACTGCTTCAGGCTGGGAGCTGACTGAGAAAAACTCCTTCAGTTCTCAGTTCTTTCACTTCCTCATTTCCTTCCTCAAGCCACTTCATCCTTGAGTCCAGTTGCTCCTGGTCTCATATATTAAATTTGAACAAGAATCATATATTTGGTTTCTAAATGCACTTATTTCAGGGCCAGCCAAATATCTCAGTGGGGGCAGGCTGGGGAGATGGCTCAGTAAAATAAGTACTTCCCTGGCAAGCACAAGGGTCTGAGTTCAATACCCACTTCTGCCAAAACAACAATAACAAAAAATTCTCAGTGGATTAAAGCACTTGAGACAGGGGATGGTGGTGCGCACCTCTAATCCCAGCACTTGGGAGGTTGTAAACAGGAGAATCACTATGAGTCTGATCTAGTAGTGAGACCCTGAACACCCTGTAGACCCTTCCCTAAAATACAGGAAAATAATTTAATGCACTTATTTCAAATATTAATATTTGGGCATCCTTAAAAAACAAAACTTTGCCCTGACATTAACTCAGATTTGAGTGTATGCCCGGGGATAGTGGCACATGCCTGAAATCCTAGCACTTGAGAGGCTGAGACAGGAATACTGAGTTCAAGGCCATAGTGAGCTACATAGAGGATTATATAGTGAGTTCAAGGCAATCCTGCACTACACAGTGAGGCCATGTTTCAAAACACAAGCCAGCCAAACACAACAAAGAAAGAATTGCGTGATATGGCACTGGGTTAGACTGCATGCCTATGGCAACAGATGACAATAGAAGATTTTGATTGAGTGCAGCCTCTAGGAGTTCACCCACTGTGTCTTATGTCCATGTTTATTTTACATGATTTGGTCCCACTGTGGATGTCCTCAAAGGCAAAATCATTATATGGACCACTGTCCTTGGTTAAGGTTTGCCCATAGGAAAATGTTCTTTCCTGTTTTTCCCATTCACAACTTTAAAAGTCCCATAAAGAGTGGGATGTGGTGTTAACGCCTGTATGCCCAGCTACTTGGGAGGCAGAGGCAAGAGGATCACTTGGTTCCTAGAGCTGTAAACCAACCAATGTAGTCACACTCCACTTCAAGAAAATAAAATTAAAGCACCATTAGGACAATCAAAATTTAGGGTCCAAGATGATAGCTTCATTATAAAACAACATAGGAAAAAGTTCACATAGAATTATGTGAATAAAAAGGTGTATCTTTGTGTTGGGAGATGGATCTTAATCTAAATATTTTTTTCCTCGTCTAGGCCAAACATTTTATCCCTGATTCCCTTGTGAACTTTTGATTATTTGGATTGCAAACATCAAAAAAAAATCATGAAAGCTCTTTGGTCACAGAGGTTATAGGAAGTACAGAAACTTCAGATAAATTTATTACCACAAGTCATATATTCCATGTGCATGACACAAATTTCCTTTTGAACTATTTCATTAGTATTCTTGTCCCTTTTCCCACTGCAGCTTATCTCACTCACATCTATGTTCAGCATATCAACATATTCATTCTTAAAATGTAACTTTCTCAGTTTCTAGGCCTAGTTTTATCAAGTGGTAAGGAAGCCAGTCGAATTGTGAAAAGCTGTACAACCTCCTTTGACTCCAAGCTTGTCTCCCCTTTCCAGCTGCTTATTAGACAAGCTTTGATACCATTAATCCACCTTTTTTAAGGGAAGGAAGCCTAGAATTAATGGATGCCAGGAATTGCAGCAAGTCCTTCTCTGTCGAAATTCAACCTAACATTGATTGGGTTTCCCCAGAAACAGCCCAGGAGACAATTATTTGAACATAAGTAATTTATTTGGTAGTGATCCCAAGAAGCCCCATAGAGAGGCATGAGGGTGAGGGGTGGAGGACATCTGAGCTCCTACTGTAGGCTGGGGAGAGGCCCCTCTGACTCTCAGCCCATTGGACAGTGAGATGGGGATAGGTTCAGGGTATAAGGAATGATCTGTTTCTTCTTGATTTGTCTGCTGGTCTTCCTTCCTTAATAGCTTCCTAACTACCTGATTTCCCTTCCATGGCCCTGAAGAATGGCCAAGAACAGAGAAGCTGTAGATTTCAGTCATTATCCTATACACAGGAATAGAGTATGTTTGCAGATGATTAATAGGGATGAAACCAGATCCTAGTACAATGCTAGGCAAGACTTTAGATTAATCACTGGTTTTGTTTCTTGGGTCTTTTTTTATTATTATTATTTTGAAAAACTCCTTCATTTCATTCAGGGTGAACTCCAAACTCCCTGCCATGGCCTACGAGATCCCATGCGACTTGGCCTCTGCCTGAACCTCCATTTCCACCCACCCAACCCACACCCACCTCTGCTCCGTCTCCCGCTACATTGGCCTCTTTAAGCTTGGAACACAATGAGCTCATTTGCACCTGGAACCTTTGTACATGTTTCCATTTCACTTCATGTTTTCATTCTCCCCACACTGAGCACAGCTGGCTACTGCTCACCCTTTAGATCTCAGATGGACTGTTTCCTCTCCAGGTCCTGCTCTGGTCCACTCGTCTAGGTAGTCACCCACCCCCTCCATACACATGCACACACAACACACTGCACATACACACACTTCCTCTTGGAGCATGGTGTTCCCTGCCTTGTAGTAGCTCTCTAATTCCTAATTATATGTTTGTTTTATTTATTATTGATACTGTCAAGGACCATGATAATTCTTCATGTTTTGTCCCGTGATAGATGCTTAAGCAATATTTGTTGAATTATGAATGAAGGAAATGGCATTTATCAAGTCCTCTTCCCTGAATAATGTTCTACATTAAGCAGATAGTAGTCTGCTCCATCAAAGCACTGACCATACAGGGCAGGAGTGGAAGGACTGGACATATCAGAAACTCCAATATCCCTAAATACAGGGATATTTCAACCCAGGCCAGCATGGTGCAGGCTCTCTTGGCAGCAGCAGCCCCAGAGGATGTGTGCTGGAAGGAACATTGCTTTCTGTGCCTGAGGTTTAGAGAAAGATCCAGTCTTCCTTGGCATCTACACAAGTGTTTCAAATCCTCTCTAATCCTTCTACGTCTCCTGCCAGTACCATATCTTGAAAGTCATAAACCTCTTTAATTTTATTATCTGTGGCAAGAAGTAGTATTCCTTTATTCCTTGATCCCAATTTTCTTCAGTCAAAGTTTCAGTCTATGGTGGAAAAAAAATCTATATCTGTCTTACCTGTGCCACTCACTCACAATCTTCCCGTCCCCTCCCAGCCAATACATCTTGGTGGAGACACCAGCTTCGAGCCCCATCTTTCTGTGGCTGCATCCCATCTCAGTTACCACCTGACTCTCTTCAGGCCCCCATCAGTTGTGCCAGCAGGACTGGACAAGTTATTCTCAGTCTGTAGTTACCAAAGTGTAATTTAAAAAAAAAAAAATCCTTTCTTGGTGATGCCAAATCCATTGTTGCACAAAGAGCAATGATTAAGCTGCTAGCCAGAGAAGAGCCTTTCATTTTCTAAAAGTTCCAATCATTTCCTGCCCACTGTAAGGCCCTGTTCTTGTTTCCATGTAGCAATGTCTGTTTGGCTAATCACAGATACTCCAGCACTCTCCTGTGTAATCTAGCCCAGCCTGCCTGGCTCTTAGCCACCTAAAAGTTTAAGGCCACCCACGACCAAGTGCTTGCTTTCTTACATTGGTAAGTTCAAACAGTTATAGATCGTCTCTAGGGAAATGTTCTTTCCACACTCTGCATACAGCATTACCCACCTACCTACAGACACTGCCTCTTAACAATCTATGAAGGAAGAGCAAAATAGCTCCTTATCTCCCAGTACATATTGCCCATCTCCTGCTGTTACCTGCCATTCTTTTTCTGTGTATCGATCCTCTATTATCTATCTGCATCATCTATATCTATGCCATCTGTATCCCAACTTGTCAAAGCCTCTCTGAAACTTTTTTTTTCTTTTTTTCGTGGAACTGGGGATTGAACACAGGCCCTTGCACTTGCCAGGCAAGTGCTTATTATACTGAGCTGTCTCCCAGCCTCACTTTTTTTCTTTGAAACTTAATTATGACTGTATGGCTCAAAGGCTGATTCGTTCCACAAAATGCTCCGTTACCACGATCAAGCATTCTTTCCTCTTGCAGAGGAAATCTTGATGATTTTTCCTTTTAGATGCTAACTAGACAAGCTCAAGAAGTGAGCTGACAATGAAATGGGACAGAATATGACAAATGGAATTTTGCATACCCTGTAAACCCACGGGGAAAAGACATGAATTTTAAAAAAAACAGTGGTGCTATTTTTTTTAGGGTAGCAAGTTTCCAGGTGTGTTGTATATTTTTTTTTATGCATTTCTATGTTTTCCAAATTATTTCCAGTAAATATATGCTTTGTTGTGAAGAAAAATGGTATTTATAAAAGGAACTGTGGACACACCAGATGGCAGTGTTTTCCACAGTGATGGGTAGCGCCCTCAACAGCTGTACATGGGTTTTGTTTTTCTTTTTGACAAAAATTAAGTGGACACATGATGGCCACCAAGGATTTCAAAGAAAGCCAGGTGTGTAGTTTAGTAGCAGAGCAAGTGTTTATTTTTTTTTTATTTTTTTTTTTTTT
>PVKA01003764.1:0-106255 GCA_004027165.1 Ctenomys sociabilis | reverse complement strand
GGATAGATAACGCTGTGCTTCTACATAATTCTATGAGAGGCAAGATCTGCACTAATGGTGGTTGGACAGGATATTATGTCGGCTTTTAGTGCTATGGTCATCCACTAGGTAAATAATTATTGAATTTTTGATATAATTCAGCTATAAAAAAACCTGTAAATATAATATCATGTATGCACCTTGTACAATACCAAAACATCATGAAAACAGTTTGCAATGTATTAATTCATCGACTCTGTATGGTTAAGGTGTCTTGAAACTGTCTGATTGATATTTGTATTTTAATAAAATAAAAATAAATGGAAAAAAAAAGAATCCATCAATAGCCATCAATGTCAAAATCTTAATCTAAAAAAGGCAAATAAATCAATAAATGGAGTATTTTAGTCCTCAAAAAAAAAAAATAATAATAAAAAAGACACACAGACCCTTGGCTCTTCCAGAGCAGCAATCCCTCCCTTAAGCTGTTTGGAATTTGGAGTGCATCTGTCTTTTCACTGAATGGCACTTGACAGCAGTACAATGTTTCAGCCGTACTTCATTAAAACACTCATCGAAGAAGGCTTCCAGAGTGGCTTCAGAAAGTGGCAAGGATACCAGGATAAGTATGGTTGAATTGAGGAGGGAACACGTTGAGGGTTATTCATGGTAATGTGTGTGTTTTACTGTCATAAATGTTTCCTTTTTAAAAACAGCATGTATACTTTGATCACCACTCATAAAACCAAAGCAGCAGCACATCCATGCCCTGTGACCTCATAAAATCAGAATTGTTCATTGTAAGAAAAGTTCTTGAGCTGGGCATGGTCTCACATGCCTGTAAACCCAGCACTTGGGAGGCTGAGGCAGGAAGGGCCATTGCAAGTTTGAGACCAACCTGGGCTACAAAGTGAGCTCAAGGCCAGTCTGAGATGTATAGTGAGACTGTCTCAAAAAGCCAGGATAAAAACGTTTTTTATTTTTCAGTTATGTGCTATTTCTCACTTCTCTTTTCTGCTGTGCTACTCACAACAGGATCAAGGAAAGGCCTCCCCCTTCCGGCAGGGACCAGGACAGTCCACTATCAGGCTGGGGTTTCTGTTATCTCCTCACTCATTTGGCAATAGCCCTCCTAGACAGACAGATGTTCCTATGCTGGGCTGAAGATTGTCCAAGGACTAAGGGCCTCTGTCCCTAATGTACTCTTGAGGACACTATAGGAGATGTGGCAATGATGCTTTCAGCTGATCCACACAGGAAACTGTAGCAGAGATGGTGGAAAGGGGGATGCAAAGAATACTCTTCAGAAGGGAGTGGAGCAGAGTAGGCTGAAAACACCCATGGAGTGTAAGGAGATTGACCACGTGCTATGAACACCTTCTTCAAAACCTTTGCTAAATAGTCATTTGCTGCCACATTCTGGTCCTAACCCCGTCTGGGTCCTTCCTACCGGGGACTGCTTCACAAACTGAAGAGTCACAGTGTGGAACATTCAATAGGGGAAAAGTGTGCTCAGGCCTTTGTTATTGTTTTCTCCACAAAGGCATAGAGAGGGCGGTAAAACCAGTGGCTTTCACTTTCAGCTGGGCCTCCAGACCTCTGTACTTTGAGGTGGGGTGGTGTCAGTGAGTCATTAAAGTGCCCCTGCTGAGCTCCAATTTGGGATAATCCTGCCTCAGCCTCCAGAATTACAGGCACTGGCCACCACACCTGGCTGAGGTGAGGAAAGTTATTCTGTTACTAAATTAGTGACTTGAAATTTAACGGGACTGATGTTACTCTGAATAGGTCAATGTTCAAGTCACTTTTAAGATTCCTGCTTAAAAATTAACTAAGTTTTGAATCATCTCACTCCTTCTGACGAACCAATAATGTAACCACATCATACAGCTCACTTATACCCTATTTCACAAAATCCTTTGTGTATTGATTAATTATAATGCTGATTGTCTGCTAAACACAGTTGTATATGAAGCAAGCCATCATAAGAATGAATCATGTTTTCCTTGTTCTCTTTCACCAATGAAGACCGCTCAGACCTGAGAAACAGAAGCTACCAGGTAGGTTCCATCCTTCTGACACTCACCTAGTACAACTGAGGAAGGAGGTGAAAAGGAAGGAGAGGGATGGTGAATTAGCTCAGCAGACAAAGCACTTGCTTTGGTAAGGGAACCAGAGTTCAATCCCTGGTCCCATGTGTAGCACTGGCCCCAATCCTGAAGCCCACTGAGCCACAACTAAATCTGGGTGTGGTAGCACATGCTTATAATCCCAGCACTGGGGAGACTGAAAGCAGGAGGATCACCATGAGTCCAATCTACATAGTGAGACCCTGTATCAAATACACAAATTGAAAATTAGAGAAAAGTAAAGAGAGGTAGAAAGGAGATAGGGAAAATCAACTTTTTTGAGAGGCAGTAGTATCAGGGAACAAACTCAGTGCCTTGTACTTGCTAGGCAGGTGCTTATCCCATTGAGCTATCTTTCTCTAGCCAGAATTTTATAACTTTTCAAGAAAGACTGCAGCTTTACCCAAAATTACTCAACTTTTGTTTCTTTGCCTTCCAGCAAATTAAGAAACTAGAAACAGATCCTAAGAGTCTGAAAGACACAGCAAGCCTGTACGTTAGGCTTCAGGCCTATGCATTCTATCTAAGACAGGCTACATTTCTTCCCATATACTTCAAAAAGTCTTCCTCCAGTACGCTCAAAGAAGGAGCAAGACATGACAGCTCGTCTCAACTTCCAACAGCTGTGAGTGGTGTGTGTTTATTGAAATTGTTCCATGAACGCATTAGTAGTGACTGACACTTGAAAGACACCTCAAGGTCAGCCATCTTGAAGACAGCTCTGGGCCCCATAAATGGGCCTAGCTTGGGATTATAAGGTCTCTCTCTTGCTGTCTCTCTCTGTGTCTCTGTCTCTGTCTCTCTCTCACCCACACTCCATGCTTATGAGTGTGTACTTTAAAATTTCAGTCTATTGCATCCCTTTATGGCCCTGGCTGCTTTGTCCTGAAGATTTTTATCTATGATGGGAGTTGGCCAACCTACAACTTAATTCTACAGGTAGGGTAGATTCTGGAATGTCCTAGAACCTTTCCAGTGACCCAACCTGCACTGAAGCAGCAGGAAAGAGGGTTAAAGCCCTTAACAACTGAACTCTGGTTAAAGCAACCTGGTAACAAGGACTAAGACCCTCAAAGGCAGAGCTCTTGTTTAAAGGACAAGTCTTTCAATGCAAGGCCCAGGAATCCTCCCAGTGAGCTCCAATCATATGGCCAATCCTTGCCACCTTCTTATCTAAAGCTAAGAGAAACATGTCTCAACTTCTTTTGAAAATATGCCAGGGGGGACCAGAAGAATGGCTCAGTGGATTAAGCCCTTCCCTGGCAAGCGCAAGGGCCTGAGTTCAATCCCTGGTTCCACAGGGGGGAAAAATGCCAGGGGATCCTGAGTATTTTTCTTCCAAAATATGAATACAATTCCAAATTAATATTTTGACACAGATTAAAGTTGTACCTACTAAAAAGCAAAGAAGTGATGTCTTCACAGTGAGGTTTCATTGTAGAGCAAGGAAAAGGAGGCTGTCTGAAAATGCTGATAGTAATATCCCCTCATGCACAGGGGTAAATGATGTAACACACACCAGATACCCAGGATGCGGCTCGTGAGGACAGAGCTTACATCAGCCTTTCATCCTCTGTCCACACAGCTTGGCCTGCTCCTGTGAGGGTTCCTAAACTTTTTTGAGGAAACAAGGAAAGGCTGGTGCAGGCTGAGCTCCCCTCCCCTCATTCTACCATGAAACCTCACTGCAAAGACTTCGCTTTTTAGTGGGTACATCTTTTATCTGCATCAAAATATTAATTATGAATTTCACTGATACTTTGAAAGAAATAAAATATTCAGAATTCCCTAGCATATATTCAAAGGAGTAGAGACAAGGGGCTGGAGTGTGGTAAGCAGAGCTGAGGTGAGATGTCTAGGTCTGGGAGGAAACAGCCTGGCTTGGGTGGGGGATAGAGGTGGGCAGGGCAAGGCCTGAAGAAAGAGCCCCTCATTTCCCCTTGTGTTGTAGGCTTTGTCCTTCAAAAAGTCACCTGTGTCCTCAGGGCTCAGTTGCAATGTCATGCATGATTCTTCAAGGCCTGTGTCTTTGCTATGATTGCCACTATGTCCCAGATCACAGGGATTCCTAGAAGTTGCTGTGGGTTTGAGAGTGGGCTTTAGGGGGCAATTCACTGGCAGATGTAGGAACAGAGGGCTGGGGCCTAGGCCTGTTAACTGACCTTTTGTGGTCAGGCTGGGGCTACTGGATACACAGTGACAATCCAGGGGGGGGGGGGACCTCGTTCCCACATCTTTCTCCTTCTCAGATGACAAGCCCCACAGCGAGGAGACAGGAAGATCATGACCTCTATGTGCAATTGGGGTACCAACAATTTATAACTTGTGAACTCAGCAGGCCAGGGCAGTAGCTGTAAGCTATTTGGCCCAGAGGACAGAGCTGATGCACCTGTATGAAGCTGCATGGGGATGTGGACTTGCCAGGAGGTGGAAGGAGAATTGAGTTTCAGGGCCACTGGGTCTGTGGTGCTCTTGCTTCCCAGGGAGGCCTGGGAAAGGGCTGTCTCACTCTCTCCATCCTAGATGAAACCATGGGCTCAAGTTTCAGAGAAACCCTGGGACACACAGTCTGAATCCCTGTTCCTATGCTGAGCCTGCACTTAGTCTTTGGTCTCAGAGTGCTAGAGTAGAAGTCTGAGCAGTTGGGGACCCTGTGGGTCAGGCTGGGGACAGGAGCCTGCTCTGGATGGCTCAGGGCAAGCAGAGCATGGATCCCTTGGCACCTCGGCTATGGGAAGGATGCGTTCCAAGCAGGCAAGAGGTGCAAGAGGGGCTGTGGGTTATTTTCAGGACAGGAATGGACTCCCGCCTATACTGCTTCATGGGCTCTGGGGGAGGAACACCCTTCTTGCCTGAGGCTGTGGCTCCCTCCTTGAGCCCAGTCACTAGGGTCATTCATCCCAGTCCCATCTCTGGGAAAGCTTTTAGACACCTGCAAACTTGTACTTGCATCCAGTATCCAAAGGGATTGCTCTCCCTTCCCTCCCCTGCCCCCAACCCTATTTCCTTACTTCCCTGCTTTGGGGCTCCTTCAAGACTTGTTGGGCCTCAGAGTCGAGTGAATATGGACCAGGGTATCAGGCAGATCAGGGTCGCCTTGGCTGCCCCTTGTTTAATGTTAAGGCTCATGCCCGTCCAGCCTCCCACAGACCTGAGACCTGGGTACAGGCCCTGGAGCCCAGGGCCTCCCAACACCATAGGATTCGCTTCTTCCAGGCTACTTGTGCTTGGCCTCCGTGAGGGGCATAGACCTGCTTCCCGGTCACATCCCTGCCATCTTGTGGCCCCTTTGCCTGCTGACAGCCCGTAGGCTGCACCTGCCCTCTGCGGGACACCTACTGTCCCCCAGGCCTTCCTGCTTTGTTTCCACACTGCATGCCCAGGGAGACGCTTCTTTGAGTCTCTGCAACGTAGCATTCACACGTTGCACTGAAGGGACTCCTGCTTCTGCTTTCCACTTGCGCGGGAGTGTGTGTGTGTGGGGTTCTTTAAGGACAAGAGTTGTGTTTCTGTATTTGTGACCTCAGGCGCCGCTTGATGATTAGGACAAACCTAAATAGGTTTGTCCAGTGGTGAATCGGAGCGGCAGTTTGGCTTTTGGCCGCGAGGTGGTGGTAGTGCTCAGGCAGCGGCTGGCGGCTGGGAGCGAGAATCGCAGGAAGGGAGGTGGTGCTCGGGGTCCTGGAGTCTCTCCCTAAGTGATCACAGGGCTTTGTTTTGATGTCTGCTTCCTCTTTTCTCTTCCCCAGATCCCTTTCCCATCACTGAGTTCCTGATCCGGACAAGAAATCCCTGACTTGAAACCCCCTCAGGGAAGGCAGACGACTCTGAAGGGGGGTGAATGCCCGGGGAGGGGAGACAGACACTGGGGTCCCCAAGTGGGTGGCTCCAAGCAGTGTGTTCAAGGGCCTGGATGTGGGAGCTGCGGAGGGCTGAGAGAGGCCGCACGGTCAATTGCAAACCCCGCTGCCTTTCTCCCTCATGTCTTCACCTCTGAGCTGGGTTTCTCTCTGTAAAATCCCTGCCCCTGCGGCAGGGATGGAGGCGTCCTGGGCTAGAGGATGGGCCGTGCTTTCTTCCTGGTTCTGGGCTCCAGAACTCAGAGCTGGATTACTACAGCCTGGGCTTCCAACCCCACCCTGCTTGTGTGGGCCTGGGCAAATCACCAAATCCGCCAGCCTCTGATTTCTCAGGAGTCCAATGTGGAAGTTACCTTATCAAACTCTGATAAGAATTATAACAGCTGCTTGTGCCACACTTCCCTTGCTATTCAAGGGGCTGGGGCAAGAGCATTCATGGAGTTCAAAACCAGTCCCCGCAAGAGGCAGACTCTGTCTCAAAGAGAGAGGGAGAGAGAGGAGAAATAAATGAAAACACGATTGGTCATCTAGCAAGAGTATTCAACACATAGTTGCACTTAGAATCCAACAGCTGTAGTTGTTTTCAAAATATGTATGACACTAAGAAAACAAATTGTGCTGTGTGCCCTTGGCAGATGACTCCTGGTGACAACAACCATGTAGTAAGGATACAGGGAAGTCAAACTCCCAACCTGACCTGGATGAGTTCGTATTCTCTAAAACCGAAGAATGAATTTTAGGAACAAAAGGAGGTTGAGGAAAAAAACTTTATTGGAAAGAAAAGCTTCTGTTGGAGAGGGACAGAAGGGGGGGGGGGGCCGAGGAGTTTGCCCAGGAAGCTGTCTCTTTTAGAGGCTTTTATAGGGCAAAACCATGCGGGGCTAAGGTAGAGAAGGGGTCTCGCTTAGGCGGAGGTGGGGTGCGACAAAACTATGGTCAACCAATGAGATTACAAGCACCATTGCTCAGGTAAAGTTGATTAGGCCCAGCACCAAATGGGGAAGTGAGTCACTAGTAAGCGGGCATGAATACAGGGCATGAATACAGGGCAGGGTCTCTTCCCTTCCGTGGTTGGGCTAGTGACTCACTTGGGTCTCAGGTGATCGCTACCTATTTAGAATATCAATCCCTGGTGCTACTCTTTTAGCATTTGTTTGGCCTTTAGGTCTGGTTCACAGCAGGAGCCTCCGTCATTCCCAAAGTTGCTGGCATCTCGTTTCCTGTATTATTTCTTTCGAGGGTCTGGCCCTGCCTGACTGTCTAAAAATATTTCTATCTAACTCCGCTGTCTACAACAGTAACACGATTAAAAATGCAAACAAATGTTGCAACACACACAAAGCTGCCCCTCGTGCTTCTTCCTGCAGTCCCCTGTTTTCTTATTTTATTCCTTTGACAGCAATGCTGTCACAAGCTTCATGTGACCCGAGGCAAGTGGCCCTTGCAGTCTTTCCAAACCTACAACCTCAGCTCAGGCGCAAGTGAGGCAAATCTCAAATGAGCCACATTCAAGTTCATCACAAACAAGGAAGGCCTGAGATGGTCACAGCGAAGAAGGTGGCCCTAAGGGATAATGCTCATTATATTGTGACCTCCTGGATCTGAATCTAGGACAGAAGCAAGACATTTAGCATGGACTTTGGTTAATAGGAGCATATCATTGATGCTCATTGATGAATGTAATGGTTAACTCACATTTTAGGCTATAAATGTAAATTTCGTGCTTTCTGTTGTAAATGTATCACCCACAGTACTAGGTTGCTTAGTAAATAGGGCCGTTAAGGGCTTTAAGTTTTTGTAACCTCCGGGCCATGCAAGGCTGCCTGCAGGTACTCAGGTGCAAATTCACCAGAAACTGAAACAAATGTCCCCAGAAACTTAGTTTGTGTTGTGGTCACAATGACTCTAAAAGCATTATTTTGTGTCAGACAATGAATTTGTTTATCAAACACAATTTGGTTCCAAGTTTAAAACCCCTCCCTGATTACTGGGCAAGCTGCCTTTCTATCCTTTCCAGAGTGAGAGGTGATCGAGGGGCCCTGTGCTCAGTAATAAATTGTTTTCCAAATTCCAAGCTGGCTGATCTGGTTCCTATTCTGAGTGACCCATAACAATGATCATACGTATGCCCTAATCACTATGTAGAAAGATAATAATTGGAGTCGCTTCACAGTTTTCCTATAAATCTACAACTGCCCTAGATAACAAAGCCTATCGGAAACTAATGAAAGCTTTAACACATGAAGTTGAAAAAAGCTTTTCAAAATAAAAGAAAACAGAGGAATTCGGACGCAGAACTGTGTGTGTGCGGGGACACCTGGTCTCGTGGCTCGGGGTGGATCCGGCCTTTGGGTTGCTCAGCCTGGATGGGTGTGCAAACATCAGGCGACCCTGGGCAGAGAGAGAAGACAACTTCCGGTCTCCTCCCTGCCCACTTGCTTATCCTTCCAGCCAGCACCCCTTCCCACAGCAATAACTGACAGCAGCAGCAGCCCTCGGTGTATGGTCAAGATTCAGGCTGAAAACAGTTTGCCCTTCCCAGCAGTCCCCAGTGCCTGACCTCAGTCTACCTGCAACAGGTGCAAATATCCACAGTCCCAAGTTCCCAGGCTTGCATATGAGGGAATTATCACGAGTCACGCGCGAAATCCTTGAGGAGTGAGACCGGGCCCTTTCTCAAAGCATTGGGCTGAAGCCCTGTTGCATAAAAGTGCGGCTGACACAGAAAAAGCTGCTCAGCAGGCGTCAGGGACCAGGGTCCGGAGCAAACTGCCAGCCACACAGCGTCTCCAGAGGGCCTAGAACACTCAGGATATTTTCGGAGGCAGGAAATAGCGCCCCCACCTGGAGCATCTCTGTGCTGCGCACAGGCGGTTTCGTCTGTGGGGAGTTTGGGCATGGGAAGTGGATCTTGCTTTGCAGATTAAACACTGGTAGACTCTATTACAAACGGGTTTCATGATAATAAATAATATACCATGTCATAATGTTAACGTATAGAAATATACATTCAAAATTTAATAGAAATGTGTCATATAGGAAATTATTAATAAAATGTTTTTTATTACTTTACATACTATTCTTGACTTAATTTTGTCAGGACTGTCTCAGCGGGAATCTGGCTTTTAATACATATTGTGAACATTTAGAGACTTAGTCCTGTGAACAAAAGACAAAACTGCGGATTTGACAGTCTCTCGGAGGCGGAAGGTCTTGGTTGAATTGAGGGGCTGAGATGTGGCCCTTGACAAGCACCAAGGGCTGCACGAGCCAGGAGAATGCTGTTTATTAGGGCCTAGAAGGGGGTCCCCAAGAGTGCCCACGAGAAAGGTGCCTGCATCGGAGTAGTTTCCATCAGGACTTTACCATCTGGGCTCTGCAGGAAGAACAAAACACACCCCTCTAGGAACTTCAGGATTTGGCCTAGGGCCGTGGTGAGCCCGTCCAGGACCGTAGTGAATGCTGTGTTCTCTGGCGTCACCGTGTGGTGGAAGTGGGGAGCAGCAGCAGCAGCGGGGATGGACTCGATGGTCGGCTCCCTGGGAAGAACTGCTGAGCTCCTTGCAGGCTTAGGTAGCTCGGGGAGACGTTGAACTTCAACAGCAGAGGAAGTCCAGACAGCCTGGCTCTCACTTAGGGCGTGTGTGGGCTGGAGCGATGAAACCACTCGGATCCTCTGGGATTTCTCTCCCCGCTCAGAGTATGTGATAACCTTTATAAAATAAGCCCCAGAAAACCATCTTTGGCTGTTCAGTATTTTTAACTTTGTATATATATTTTTTCCTGACATTGCAGGCGTGACTCAGGATTCTGCCTGACACTGGGGTCTATTCTGGGAAAGCAATGGATCATTCTAGTATTTCCTCTTCCCCTGGTGTATAAGACTGCCCAGGAGAGGAGACACCCATGTCTTGAGACTTTGAATCCAGCCTCAGCATCTAATTAGGAACCTGTGAGTTTAATAAAAGAGAAAACTCAGCCGGACATAGTGGCACAGCCTTGTAATTCCAGAGCTATGAAAAGTTGAGGCAAGAAGAGTTACAAGTTCAAGCCCAGCCAGGGCAATTTAAGAGACTTAGTGAGACTCTCTCAAGATTTAAAATAATAATAATAGGGGCCGGGGAGATGGCTCAGTGGAATAAGCGCTAGCCTGGCAAGCGCAAGGGCCTGAGTTCAATCCCCGGTTCTGCAAAAAAAAAAAAAAATAAAAAAAAATAAAAAAAAAATAAAAAAAAATAAAAATAAAAAAAATAAAGGCTGAGGGTGTAACTTAGTACAAAGATCTGAGATTCAACTTCCAGGATTGGGAGGGCAACAGGTGGAAAGAGAAATCAAGTCACACATTGTTGAACACAGAGGCCCAAACATTTCTCGTTATTTCATGGCCAGTGTTCTCCCATGCCAGATTCTAAATTCTGCTTAGGGTTTCCCTTGACAAATTAAAGCTACGCAATCAGCTGGAGGAAGAGCCAGGGGATTCAGTCATGGCTAAGAAGAGCCATAGTTTGGATTTCTTCATTGCACTATGGTCCTTCTCTAGAAACAGAAATACAGCGCTTGGTACCCTGCTCTCCATGCGTGGCTATGTACTCCTTGGACAATGTTTCCCAAACGCTTAGGACCACTTCTGGCCTCCTAAGGCATTTAGAATAAAACCTAAACTCCGTCCCTGTCTTAAAAGATTCTGGGTTCCTTTGATTGCCATTCTATACATTCTTGCGGGTCTCTACCTCGTCTCAGTCCAACATGCTTTCCACAAATCAAAGCATGTGAAACATGCTTTTCACAAATCCTATGCTCACACTACCCTGGTCCCCACCACCTTGGCCTTCACCACCTTGGTGCTCACCACCCTCCTAGCTCATCTTACTGTGTGCCCGGACAGTGGACTACAACTCCCACAAGGAACTGCGAGCCAACGACATCTGATTGGCTGACTCTGACAGCCAATAGAACGTGGTTTTGTTGGCTCGTGCGAGTACCGCAAGCCCAGTCCAACCGCAGTCTGGTTTTGCTCCAGACCCAGCTTCCTGGGTACTGCTCTGATCCTGCTCTGGGGAGCTTTGTCTCTAGGGCCGCAGTGTGTCCTTTGGAATGGGAGTGCAGCTGTGGGGCCGAGTGCTGCACGGCTTGTAGGAGAACTGCGTCGCCTCGGTCAGGGTGGGCGTGGGGGCACAGGGGCCAAGGTCTGCAGGGAGCTGCGCGGCCAGGAACGCGGGCTCAGATTTCACGTCCAGGAGGAGGCTACGTCAGGATCCAAATCTAGGGGTAGGAGTGCGGGCTAAGTGCTTCACTACACTGATTTTATGCGAGGAGTGGGATATGGGACAGGTGGCTTAGTTTCTGCATCTCCTGAATGTCCCTTGCACCCTCCTCCCCGCAACGGTGCGCGTGCTTGTTATGTACCTGAGATGTTTCCACTTAGGGACGACTGCCGCCGCCTCCTGACGCCGCCTCCTGACGAGGGGCTCCCTCTCAGGTGTCAGCTAGAGCGTTTTGTAAACAGCATACTTTCCACCGTACACTCTTAACCCCCAGAGCAGTGGAGGGCTTGATTGATTGTGTTACTTTATTGTGCAGTTCGAAGATCATACGGACTTGGGAAGATACTTCGTTGCCTTTCCTAGGGCTTCCACTTCCTGAAGTAGCAGAATAGGAGCCTGCGGAGGGTTGAGCAGGTACAGAAGTGCCAGCAGCATGCCTGTCAATGCCCCCCACCTTGGCTTCCAGAGTGTGTCTCTTCAGGAGGATGTCTCCTTTCGTAGGTGCTGCCAGCCTGCATCCATCTAGAAGAGGGTACAGGTAAGTCCTCAGTTGCTGGCCAGAGAGTGAGTGTAGCTACAGGTCCTGCCTGTACAAATGGAGGCCATAATGAAGGCTTCGCACATGCGCAGCCAGGCCTGGGAGAGGAAGAGGCACAGGTTCCTATCCCAGCCTCATGCGCTGCAATGGGCCCCTGTGTTGTGGAATTCCTAGGAGCTACTTGATTATATCCACTAGGGTATATTCCTCCTAAAGTATGAGGAGATAGTAGATTCTCTAAATTGTTAAATCAGCAACTGTTTAATATAGTGTATATGCATGTGCATATACACACACACAGACACAGGCACACAGAAAGTCTGCTTTTGTGATATTGCATCATAAGACGTCTACCAGCCACATGTGACTTGAGCATGGGTATGTGGCTAATCTGGACTCAGATGGTTGGTGAAGATAAATTACCTAGTGTGATTTCATATAAAAACAAGCATGTAAGCCATCTCATTCATACATTTAAAAACATTGATCCCATGTTAAAAGGATAATATTTTTAGCGTTCAGCTTTATTAAAGTCAATTTCACAAGTTTCCTTTTCTCATCGTATTTTGTTATCAAATTTCCTTGTTATTTCTTATGATATTGCATTTGTGGCCCATGTTATGTTTCAGTAGCTGTCCTTGGACTAAAAAGAATTTGGGGAGGGGGAGTTCAAGGGCTTGAGACCAAGGCCTTTGCACTGAGCTGTATCCCCAGCTCTTCTATTATTTCTTTGTTTTGAGACAGAGTCTGTATTTCACCAAGGAGTCAGATTTGCTACCCACCTGCCTTAGCTTCTAGAGAGCTGGGATTACAAGCATGAACCACTATGCCTGGCTTGCTATTTCTATAATTCCACATATGGGAGTGAAAGTTTCATATGTCAATTAAAATATGCTCACAAGAGAGCTTGGTGGCTTGATTTAATCATGGAGAATTATCAGGGCATAAGTATGTCTTTAAGAAGTACAGTCTTTTCTTAAAGAAAAGTACAGTCTTAAAGAAAACTGGTGAAGGAATTTGGGCTAATCAGTGTTAATAAACGTGAGTGTAACTTCATTTAAAGGCAAACACACAAAAAAATACTTATGAAATGAGTGAGATTTACAAATACTTTTGAGCATACTTTTTGTGTATTTGGTCATTTTTTGATAGCCAGTTCTTAGCACCTTGGGACAAGATGTTAACATCTGGCAGATAAAGACAATAAGAAGATATGTCATTTGTCTAAGCATCATCTCACAGGAAGGTACCCTCAAAGCTTTGCGGCTGCCACCTTTCCTGACAGGTCAACATCATGCGTAGTACGGTGCCATCCCTTTTTCATGGACTCCTTAGGGTGACAGTCGACTGTCTGCATTGGGTTGCCAGGCCAGGGTGACTCCTACCCACTTATGATCCCAGTCTTCTCCACAGAATGTGCCCTCATTCCCTGGAAGAAAGAGAAGCCAGGCTTGGGTTAAGGAGTGAGCTCTGCTGGCTTCTTTTCAAAGTCTACAGCTCCATTGCTTGTTATCTGCAAGCAAATGAGAAACAGCAAAATGTCCACCAACTTCACTGGAGCTTCTAACAAAATGCAGCTCATTGGTATCCCTACGTGCGCTATTTCCGAGGCCAGTGTCATCATAGCAAGTCCCTTGACAGACCACAAGCAAGCAACTGTGCTTAGAGTTTGTCCTTATGGGAATGAGCAGCTCTCAAACCAGTCCTTCTTGGGAGCACTGGAGAACACCCCTGCGCCTGCAGCAGAAAATCAGGGCAACTCCTTTTTAATAACAATAATAAGATCTTCATGAGAACAAACTTTAGAGAAAGTAAGGACCTGAAAAAATAACTGACTAAAGAGCTCCTGTTGAGTGAGCGTGGCTCTGCATACTTGCCCCCATTATGTCATGTAACCTTCTCAAGGGAATCTTTGTGAATCACTTGATCTTAGCTTTGCAGTGTGAAGGGCTTGAGACCCAAGAACCTACAAGCTGTCCACGTAAGTCTCAGCTGGACTTTGTACCCAGGCAAATAAGTGTGATTCTACACATGCATTTTCCACTGTATACATGTGAGCTTTCAAAAACATTCAGTCACATCTGTCCCTATTTAAAATATGAAACCTAAAATGGCTTTTAATGATCTCGCACACAAACACACAGAAGGAATACAAGTGCAGCGATGCTGCCGCACTAGTCCCTGGTGATGCAGCCGCAGTGCACCCTGCTGACCTCTTCTGCTCACCATTCTAGCTGCTCTGCCCCCTCTCTGGACTTGAAGCCTCTGCTGGCAACTTCTTGCTCTTCAGACTGTTCTGCATCCCTCAGCTCAGGTGGGAAGATCCTAGGAAGCCTTTCCTGACTGTAATCTCAATCCAAGCAAACACCTGTCTTCCCCCTGGTCTCTCACTCAGGAACTTGTTTTCATGTCTTTTTGACCACTAATTTTCAGGGCCTAGAATTTGTTTGTTCACTAGTTTATCCAAGTGTTTAACACCTTAATAGATGACCAGTATTGGTGGGAGAGAGGGATGTGTGTCCAGATGGACAATGGGTGGATGATTGGGCCACATTAGCAAGAAAAGCGCAAGTGGAGCGTCCAACCTTGGCACTGGGATCCACTCACCTTGAGACCTGCCCAGTTTGACGCCCCTCCAGTCAGGGTTGGTGTGTACACAACACTTATTCAATTGAAGCCCTGTTTTTGGAATGTGCCTTTGGCGCACCCACAAGGACCTGGTGTATTGAGAAGAAAAGGTATTCTGTCACAATACAAAACAGGGAAGAGGCAGATGGATAAAGACTGAGGTGTGGGTGAGCAATCTGTTTACTGGGAAACCACCTTATTTTACTGTGTGTGTGTGTGTGTGTGTGTGTGTGTGTGTGTGTATGTGTGTGTGTACATGTGTGGTGTGTGGGCAGGGCTTGTCCTACAGTTAATATGTTGGGTTTTCTCCAGTACATTAAAAGCTCATGGGAGGACAGGGGATATGGCTCAGTGGGAAAGCACTGACCTCATGTGCATGAGCTCCTGGGTTCCATCTTCAGCAGCCTTAGGAAAAGCGATGATAGAGGTCAGGTCCAGCTCAGTGGTGGAGTGCTTGCCCAGTCGGAGCCAGTCCCCCAGGGTACAGAAGGTTAAGGAATAGCTGGGAATGTGAAAAAATTACCAAAAGTTCCTATACAGACTATAAGGAATGTCTCCAGCCGGGCATGGTTGCACATGTCTATAATCCTAGCCTCCTGAGAAGATGAAACAGGAGGATCACAAGTTTAAGCCAATCATGGGCAAGTTAGGGATTTAGGAAGACCTTGTCTTGAAAAAAAAAAAAAAAGCTCTGCTCCCACAAACCCATTATACACACACACACACACACACACACTCACACCCCAGTAGAATAACCAGTCAAAGACTTGTGTAGATATCTCACAAGAGGAGGTAGCCAAATGGCCAATAAACACATGAACCGGCCCTTCACTACATTAGCTACCAGATAAATCCAACTGAGATACCACTTCATACTGACTAAAGGCTAAAACCAAAAAGATTGAAAATGTCCCATGCTGGCAAGGATATAAAGCAACTGGAGCCCTTGCACACTGCTGATGGCAGTGTAAGTCATTGAAACCACATTGTAAAATTAGTCATTTGTTCCTAATGAGTTTACTCCATAATCTAGCAATTCTGCTTCTAGGAATATACCCAATTTAAATGCAAACATGGACTCACGAAGAGACACACACAAAATATTTACAGGTAAAGGTAGGTGGCACATGCCTATAGTGCTAGCACTTGGGAGGCTTAGGGCAGAGAACCATGCCAAGTTTGAGGCCAACCTGTGCCCCATACTGTGTTCAAAGTCACTTTGAACTATAGTGACACTGTTAAGTCCTTATTCACCAGAGAGTCTGCGTTGGCTGTTTCAAACTACCCAAACCCCGGGAACAATCGCTTCCAGACACCTGCCTGCCTGCCATACTAGGATAGCATCACTCTTGAGCTAATGCACGGTTGCACCTTGCTTCTGAGCCCCAGTTCTTCCGCTCATCCTGAAGTGATTACTGCAGTCACTTCAGGCCATTTGAACCCTCCTCAGAGCACAAGCTAGCTTGCTTCTTGCCTGGTCTTCACATTCACTCTTCTTCTCTGCCTCAGCCCCCAAGAGGTCCTGCTCAAAACCTTCTAAATGGCCACTTCAGCCAGTGTGGGAGAGATCCTGCTTGAGCCTCCTGCCACCCATTCCCATGGCCCTCCTTATCCTGCTCTTATTGCTATCCTTAAAACCCAAGAATGCCAGGCTGTTCTGTGCGTCTCCCCGTAGATTTCTCCCAGAAAGCTACCTGTCATCATGACTCTCATTCCCTAAGCTCACTTGCTTTGTCCTTCTGCTTGTAGAAGAATTGATAACCCTTCCCCACCCCCAGCCTCACTCCTGATCACGCACCTTTGGCTCCAGTCACCATCACATTCACTCTAACTAAGATCACGTTCTGCCTCCCCTTCTGGTTAATCCAGCCAGCATGTTGCCCATGATACTGATGTTCTTGGGCTGTTCAGTTAATTCCCTTCCTAGCAGGAGGCAAAATAGCCACCACTGTTGGCTCTGGGCCAGCTAGAGTAAGTGTATCTATTCACTGTTCCTCAGCACTTTCCAAGCAGGCAGCCCCAAAATCTCTAACAAATCTTCAAGACTAAATTAGCTCTGTGACAACAGTGGCAGCAATTTCCCTCCAAAACCGAAGTGGCTTTCCCAGGTTCTGTCCCAGTCCCATGCCCAGTGTCTGCCCATGCCAGGGTCAGTTCTGAAAATAACTTCATTGTCAACCAAAAACAAATAAAATTCACTTCTTTGAAGCACCAAGATGTTCATTGCCTGCTCACGCTGTTCCCAGAACTCAACTCCCCACCTTGCTACCCTGCCTTCTGCCTTGCCCAACTCCTTCACCATTTCTCTGTCCTGTCTAAGCAGGTATCAGGAAATTTGAAACAGATCCCAGAGGTCAATCCAGTTGGACTGAGAATTGATGATGAACTTGTAACACCCAGCTGAACTGAACCAGCACATGGTGCAGGGTGTGGGAGGCTCACCTGAGGATTGTTGCCAGCAGTATATGAGGCCCAACTTGAGGAGATGAGAAACTGTTGAGAAGCTGTTGGGAGGCCAGGAAGACAGCTCAGCAGCATAATTGCCTTCCTGGCAAGCACAAGTTCCTGAGTTCAGTTCCCCAGTACAAAAAAAAAAAAAAAAAAAAAAGCTGTTGGGGAGCTATTGATTCTGCCGCATGCTGTTTGTTCTCCCGAGGACCTTGTCATACTGGCTTGCCTGATGATCTTGGCTGTTCTGTCTTCAGAGGAGGTCAGGACCTTGTCACTGAGAGTGGATGTTTACTATAGGGAAGTCCTATCCTTCCTTATTTTGAGCATCACTTTCTGGCTTCAGAGGGGAAGATGGTGCAAAGTTCAGTCTGCTTGACAGGCTGTTGCGCTGGCTTTCCTAATATGAACTCAGCCTTTTTCATCATTGGAGGTGCTCAGGACCTCACTGTTGTTGAGGATGGCTGAAGTACTTTTTGGGAGGATATGTTGTCTTACTTTGAGCCTCACTTTTTGGCTCCAGTTCAGATCCCTCAGCCTGCTAGCACAGATCCTTCACCCCACTGGTATAGACTTTCTAGCTTTTACTGCTGACCTTTGGGCCTTCCCAGTGCAGATCCATGAAACAGGCCTGTATGAGACACTGTTGTGGATTCTTGGCCTCCAGTTGGGTTCATGAGGGGGAGGCATTGCCGTGGGTTCTAGGTCTTCAGTTGGACTCATGCAGGGCATTGCTGCATTGTGGGATCCAAGCCCTCAGCTGGATTCTCTCGGACTTTAGTGGGTAGACAGATTTTAGGTACTCTCTTGGTAATGACTTTTTGGGTGACTATTATAAAATATCTCTATGCATTTTTTTAATCCTGTATTGTATCCTTTGTGAACCCTGAGTACAACTCTCACTAACCTACAAGACCATGTAAACTTGCTGGCAGCTGTTGTGTTTCAAAAGCACTGAGGCCTAGGCCTACTGCCCACAAAAAGTGGGTTCTTGGCCTTTCTCCAAGGCAGAGACAGCTGCTGTCTCTTCACAAAGTCCAGGCTCATCTTTGAGCTGACATCAAAAGGCTCTGTGTTCAAAGTGCCAGCCTATCACATTTCCCTAAAAATAAGACCTAACTGGAAAATAAGTCCTAGCATGATTTTTCAGGGTGCTCATAGTGTAAGCCCCATTCCATGTGGCATGTGAGAGAGGGCCTGCCATCTCTGTGACTAGACTGAGGCAGTCCCAACCTCAGGATCACTTCTCTAAGGAAGACTTTTCCCACTTCCAAAGCCTGGAGGGACGGACTTTATCCATCTAGCAAAGGTCTCAATGGTCACCAAGAGGTGTACACATAGAAATGTGGGTGATGTGTGCTTACCAGTCTTCTGCAGTAGAGGACTCACACCTTTGTACCAGCTCTGGAAGTGGAGGAAGATGAGTCTGGATTGTGGAGGAGACAGAGAGGACGTGGCTTACAAACCTGCTAACAATGTGCGGAACTACAGGCCCTGAAAAGAGTTTATGTGCCATAGTGGTGCAGGCATCTCAGCCTAGGTGGAAGGCATCATGTGGGGACAGTGACTTCCTCTGCACTCGCTGTGGCAAGAGCAATCAGCAGTCCTTTTAAACCCACCCCATATTTTAAGTAATTTGAAGTTCTTCTGTAGAACATCCTTGTTCTAAGTCATGGTCCTGGAGTGGGACCATGGGTAGAGCTATTGGTGGACTGGAATTATATTGGTAAGTACCTTGCTTGGCAGTACAGTCTGTCTTAGAATTACTCTGGGACACAGGGTCCAAGGAGGCCTGATGTTTCCAGCAAAGGACAGCTATTATTCTATTCACTGCCTTGAGAAAGTTGAAGATCTCTGGTCCAGTGTTTTATTAAAGACTGCTAACTGGTAAAAAGTCCTCTTTACATTCCAATAGTTGCATGTACATGTAGGCACAGGGAGGCATATTTGGAATTAATGTGTATTTGTCTTCTTGCCCTGGGCAAGTTGAAGAGCTGAGGGAGGATAGTACATTCTGCCTTTCGGATAGGAATTCTGAAGGGAGTCCTTTAGCTTTGGTGACCTGGTATCTCAGTCACTCTTTTCTTGTTGCTGAGACAAATACCAGACACTCAAAATGAAGGAAGGAAAGGTTTATTTAGCTCACAGTTACTGAAGGTGTCAGTCCATACTCAGCTGGCTCCAAGGCAGAGCGGCACATGGCAGAGAGAAACCTTTCATGGGGGCGGCCAAGAGCAGAGAGCAAAAGGGAGGAGCAGCAGCAACAATGGCCGCAGAGAGGAGGTCGCTGTCTCTTACATTCAGACTCTCTGCTCCAGGCTGGGGGAAGTATTCATACCCATAATCCCAGCATTGGATCATGAGCTGATCACAAACTCCAGAAGCCACCCCATGACTGCATGAGGCTTTGGGAGGACACCTAAACACAAATCATAGCATCTGGGTGGGGAGGGTGGTGGCATAATCTGACCTCTTAATATCATCCTTTATGAAACTGCTGCCATCCCTGACCATGTGTTAGCCATTGCTGTCAATGGGTGGTCCCTCAGATTGAGGTGCCTGGCATAATTCTGCGTGATAGCTTGTTCAACCTCATGTTTTATCTGTGGTTTAGTTGGGAGCAGGATGGTTGGGTTTAAAATGAAGCAAGATTGAGGAGAACCATCTGGGTTTCTGATAAGAATGTCCTCATGTGTAGTGAGCCTTTCTTCAGAGATCTACAAATTTCCCTTGAATTCTGGATGAACCTTAGTGTGGAGTTTGAAGAGCTTCTGTCCCAAAGTTATCTTAGAAGCTTCCTGGGCTAAGAGCTATTGCAGCCAGGCAGCTAGGCCAAATATGCTTCCTTCAACCTATTTGCTTGGAAAAGTAAGTAATTTGTTGGTTTTCTTGGCCTGAACACCTTGTTAGCACTCGAATGGCTACATATAAAAAGCTCTTCTGGACGTCATCTCAGTCCAGAGGGTTCATCTCTGTAATCCTAGGGAAAGCAATTGGAATTCCAGTAAGCAATTCCAATCTACCACTTCCAGTGCAATCCATGATGACAATAATGACACCAAGGTATATTTGTAGTTGTGGGGATCCAAGGGGTCTTATGTCCAGTTATAATGTTGAGTAACCAGAACAAAGGCCTCATCCCAGGACTAAATCTAGGTTTTACTAATTCATGAAGAGGAAAGTGAATTGGAGATGAGTAACTTAAAGAAAGGTGGGAGATAACACGAGTACTATGAATTAGGCTAGGTAAGAGGCTTGATAGCACCTCTGCAATACATGGAGAGCAATGCAGGAAAAGTAAACTACATATCACAGATTGAGTAAGTATCTTGTGTTTATGGGTCATTGGTGGGCACCTTGGCTTTGGTATATAATCTTCATGCCCTGAGATGTTAGGACCCTTTTCTTGAGGCTCAGTCCCAGCCACTGGCACTGTACCACTCACATATGCTCGTGTATGCTACTTGGGAGCTCTAAGACGAGCATCACTGACCTGCTACATTGCTCTAAAGACCACATATCAGCACCTGAGGTGACACGTTTGCATTACTTAAAGCCAGTTGAGGTGATGGAGAAATATCCCAGCCAGCTCTGTATATAACAGTAAATGGAAACAGGACCAGGTTTAGCCAAGATGGAGATAAATGCTTTTCCTTTCAGGAGAGCCATCCTAGTGGTCCTCCACGGCCATGCTGTAAGAGAAAACAAAAACAAAAACAAAAATAACCCCTGCAGCAGGGCCCACTGCAGGGCTGTAAAGGCCTTTTGAAAAGTCGATCTCTATTTCAAGCACTCAGTTTCTGCTCCTTGAATTGCCTCACATAGGGGTTTGGCTGTTACTTCAAAATGGAGCATGTGCACACGGTGGAAGTCTGCCAATCCCAAGACAGCCTTCAGCTGCTGTTTAGACTCTGAAGAATGCAGAAGGCAAATTGCCTTTGTTCTCCTTGAGGACAGTTGTCTTTGTCTTGGAATTAAAAATGTATCCCAGATATGTCCGCTTTCATCGAGAAATCTGTACCTTTATATTGGGACACATCACAATCCCATTTTTCCTAGAAAATTTAGAGTCTTAAGGAAGATTTTTAAAATCTGATAACTCTTTAGTGGGGGTACAAATGAGGGGGTCATCTGCATACTATAATGCTCTTCTCTTTGAATTTTAAATCTTGAGCTAAATCCCATTCAAACAAGTGGAAACTATCTTTAAAGCAATGAGACAAGACAGTTCAGCTACACCATTCGCGAAGTCCTGCTTGGAGTTCTTCCTAGTCAAAGGTAAATAAATAAATATAGGGAATTAGAATCCACAGGAATAGGAAAGAAAGGATCCTTGAGATTAAGAACAGAGAATCATTATCTCTGGTGATCTGTGCTAAAAGGACATACAGATCTGCTACCAATGGGTGAGTAGGTGCTTCTGCCTCTTTGATGGCTCTAATACTTGTACCAAATGACACTATGGCTTGATTGTAGGTAAAACAGTTGTATTGCATGGAAACTGGAATAGTGCCAATCATCCTGTGGCCAAAACCTTACAATAATAGGCTTTAGCACTCCTAGCCTAACTGCTTCCTTAAGATAGTATTGCATATTGTGAGGATATAGATTAGAATGCTTTAGCTGAATGACTACTAGAGTGGTCTTGACTTCCTTGCCTAGGGTGCCACTACCTCCTGTTTGGGGATCAATTCCAAGCAGAGACATTGGGCCCACGAGATCAGGCTTCCTGAGTCCCTAGCAACCGTGACACAGAGTGCCAGAGATTTAAATGTTAGAGTAGCCTGGATTAGGCAAAGTATGCCCCTTGCAGTTACTACTAGTGTAGGGGACTCCAGCAACATCATAAAGGGAGCTTGGAAAAAGAAAGTTTACAAATAGCAGTTCAGAGTGTGAGTAAAGGAAGCTGTTCCATTGACTCCTTCCAGGCCCACAAGAACTTTAGGGTGGGATTAAAGCTCACCTCCACAAGAAACTAAAATGGAATAACTCAGCCCAACACCCAAGATAAATATAATTTGTTTAGTCACTACCTCTAGAGTCACCCAAGGCTCCTGTGAGGTGATGGGAATTCACTTGTGTGGGAGCCATGCGGGCCACTTTGGGCCTCATCACCCACTATTCAGATCTTCTCTAGCCCCCATGGTAATGGTCGCCCTATTCATCTCTGTGAACAAGAGTAGTACTTCTCCCAGTGACAAAGCTCTTCCGTGTTCTGATGGGCCCAACAAGAGCTTGCAGTTTCTGAGGGCATTCCTTCTCCTGGTGCCCTGGCTTCTTGCACTGAAAGTGCTTGGACCCGCTTCCATCACTCTTTGGCTTACCTCAGTTTCCCTTAGCATTGCAAGCTTTGTCCATTACAGTGAGCAGGGTGTTAGCCTGCCTCTTTCCCTTATTGAATTCTCATTTGTCTCTGTTTCATCATGGTTATTAAACACTGAGTAAGCCACATAAACCCATTGACTTTATCTTGGCTTGTCAGCCCAGTTGGATTTCTAGAGCTTTTTCCTCATATCTGGAGCTGGCTAACTAATAAAATGCTGCCTTAGGATAATCTGATTTCTTCAGACTTATAGTTTAAATTAGCGTATTTAGAGTGCCTTTCATGGTAGAGCTGAAAAGCAACAGGATTCTTATCAGTCTAGACCAATAGACCTGAACTTATCATTTACAGGCTTGGGCATCCCTTGCTGCATACCCACTTTCATCTGGCTTCTCATCTCCTGTGTTATAATCCTACTCAGACCCTCTTGGAGTCCAAATAACACTGCAATTGGGTTATTATCAAAGCAAACCTGTGAAGTCTTCCTCATTAGCCTGCTTTGCAGAACTTATAATGCTGCTCCTTTCTACTGCTGTGCAGCAAGGAACCAAGATGAATTAGACATCTTAGAAGGTCAGATAAAAGGCACTGTTTGGGTATGGAAATCATCGGTGAAGATTTCAGGATCCTCAGAGAATCTACCCAGTTTTTGCATTGCTGAATATGCAGAACTGAAAAAGAGACTTTTTGCAAAGTCTTTTAAATAGGGACTCAGGTGAGATGGGTGACACATACCCCAAAATGGGTTTTGTGGAGAGGAGGAGGTGTTGGAAAACTTAAGAGTACAACCCTGGAGTTGGTCTCCCACCCATTAGTAGGGACTTGAAGGAGCATGTCCTCAGTTCTTGAGCCTTTTGGTCCCAGTGATGTGACCTGTTAGGGCTGAATTAATTGGGGTTAAGTCATAGAAGCCTCATAGAGCCTTTCTCTGAGTTAATTTCCACACAGAAACCTGATTGAGCATCCTCTAAAATATCTAAAATCAATTTCAACTTTTGTCATCAAGGTATCCCCTGATAAACCTGAACTCCCTGGAGGATGGACATCTCCAGCCCTGTGTAAGCTTCTGCATCACTTTCTTTTTTGAACCTTAGAATCTTGATTCCTCATCTCTGCAAGGCACCTTAGCCAAAGGGTCCTGCACTGAAATGCCCTAATGGTTGGATGCCTCTTAACCAGTTTTTAAATCCACCTAACATCTTATCTATGGAGGGGTAGCCTTACTCAACAGAAGCCTAAGATCTTGAAAATTTTCCTGTAGGTACGCCTCTCGGCCTGTGTCCAAGAAACAAATGCTTCTGCAGGTGATAGCTCACTATCTGGCTGTCTAAGAACTGGGACAAAACATTTCTCCAGGAAAAAAAAAAGTCATCTCATTGGATCAGCCACAAAACATGTAATCTGCTGGCCAAACTTCAAAATAGACGTCAGGCACACTGTGAATTCAGCCAGCAAATGCAGGTTACGTACACATTTAGGTACGGTCAGAACCTTGAGGCCACAGTTACAGTGAAAGCAAATCTGAGTAAAATGTGGACTTTTTGTGTTTTTCTAATGAGCAGAATATATTTATTGAGGGAAAGAAAACTCCTGTCTGAGAGAGGGACAGGAGGGACCAAGCAGGTTGTTCCCCTGAGTAAAATGTGTTGGGAGCCTCTGAAGCTGGAAATCAGTCACATGTGTGAGGGCAGACCAGAGCCACAGTGCCTAAAGCAATCAAGCTACCTTAGTCTTGATAAAAAAGCATCCTGCCTAGTCAATGTTAGCTAATAGTCACTAGGTAGCCTTGTGTCGCGCGATTCTAACTTAGTACATGTACAAATAAATGCCCGTACTATTATTCCTGAGGTCTGCCAGTCAGGCAGATGGGTTACCAACCTCACCCAGCTCCTGTTTTCTTATCTGTGTTTCCCTCATTCTTACTGATATTCTTCCCAGGGTACACAAAGAGACCAAATAGTCACTTATAACGTATAGAGAAAGAACTAGCATCAGACACATGAACTGAGCAGAGAACAGCTACAGATGGGTATTAGGACCCGGAAGGAAATAGATCCCCTCAGCCAGTTCTGCTGTTTCTTACACAACAGGTGGCGAGGCTGCTAAGTTGCTTTTGTGAATGTGAACTTTAAAATAAACATGCTATATTATTTCTTGTGTGCAAGAAAGCACTGCACTTTTCAACTTTGTTTTCTTGAGTTTCTCAGTCCCCCCCACCAAAAACAGTGAAATAATTAGAATTTTGCATCATAAGAAAATCTGTGTGTGTGTGTGTGTGTGTGTGTGTGTGTGTGTGTGTAGGGGTGTGGCACAAGGACAGAGAGGGAAGGAAAGCAAATCACAGAAGAGCACTCACACTGTGCAACCCACAAGCAGCCTTGGCACTCAGGCCCTGCACAAGCTGCCAACTATACCCTGAAGAGAAAAGTAACCTTGCTAAGTGAACCAGATTCATGGGCCCACATTCCCTGGTCACCCACGTGGAAGACTCTATCCGGGCCAAAGTGTCTTGAGCAGAGTGCCCTGGTGCCTGCCACAAACCTTGCCAGTTGCCTTATGGCATGGAAAGCTACAGCCAGTAAGTAGGAATCTCCATGATGCAGTGACCAAAGCAATGTAGCACAGCAATCATCGTTCAGGGGTCCTTCTGCCCTCCCCCAACACAAATGTGGAAGCCTTTCTCTCCAAAGTCTAGCTTTATCCAGAGATTAGATCAGCTGCTTCTCCAGGGGAATCTGTCCCATGTACCCAACAGAGGGGAAGAGAGAACTTCCCTGATCAGGGAGTTGCCTTCCTTTCAGGGCTGCCTGGCTGCTGGTGCCTGCTGAGGTCTTCTGAAGTCTGATGATTTCTGTGTATTAGTGCTGCCTAATGTTACTACATTAGGCCTTTGTGAGTGATGAGTAATGCACTGCAATTGGACTACCAACAGTGATGAAAGGCAGATATATTTGTTGCAGACCACGGAAGATGTGCTCAGGTGGAGCCTGTGCCAACAACAGCAGGGAATGAACAGAAAAGTGGGGCTGAGATGACAGGAAAGCAAAAAGCATGGCACACTCAACATGGCTCACTGCACACAGATCAACTAGGGCTGCAGATGTAAAGGATATGAATGAGGCCGGCAAGATAGCTCAGTGCACTAAAGGCTGCTGAGGCCAGCTTAGGCAAGCACAGGGACCAAGGTTCCCTCCCTTGCACCACATGCTGTCCCACCCTGCCCCCAGGATAGGCTGAGCCAGCCATACAGTCTGGGCATAGTGGTGCACGCCAGTAATCCCAACTCTGGGGAGGCTTAAAACAGGAGGATCGCTATGCACCCAGGCTGAGTAGTGAGGCCCTGTAACAACCAAATACATTAAAAAATACTACTGATATCAGTAGTAAAGAAAAATAAAGGATGTGCATCCCAGGCGCCTCCCCTGAGTCTATAGTTTACTGGGATTAGAGGAGTTTACCACCATATCCAGTACTCTTGCTTCACTGAAGACTTCTTGAGTAAATAAAGCTTATTTCCCTTTAGATGGGCATCCCATAATTACTCCATGTTCATTTGCCTGTTGAACTGTATATTCCTTTATTTTTCTTCTGTATTTTAGGGAAGGGTCGACAGAGTGTTCAGGGTCTCATTCCTAGATCAGACTTATAGCGATCCACCTGTTTACAGCCCCCTAAGAGCTGGGATTACAGTCCCTCACACCACACCCAGTCTCATTGTGGTGTCAGCACTCCCTGGGGATGGAGCTGGACGGCAGGCCTGGGGATGGGGATCAAACCCTGGGACCCTGCGCCTGCATGCAGGTGCTTTCATTCGCTGAGCTATTTGCCCGGCCCTGTATATTCCTTTTAGAAGTTCTTAGTAGTATAGTATATATCTGTTAAAATGTAAGAAAATTATCTTTACATTCCATTTTATTTATATCACTAAGGTTTGTAAATGTAAGCTGTATTTGTTGCATTAGAAAAGTGTGAAAGACTTTTCATAATTCAGTTGCCTTTTTCTAAATGATTGTTCTCATAACAATCAGATAAAATTCTTTATCGTTAGTATACAGTTAATCTTTCTGAAATGAATAAAGCATGTTGCCCAAGTGAGCATGTTGGCCACTCATATTGGGGATTTATTTTAATTAAATAGAATATGGCTGGCTGCATAATTATTGATCAGGCGAAGTAATTAATTGTTGCTGGATGTATGAGATAGGCTGGTACAACAAATGAAAATCACCTTTGTCCAAAACTGAGTCCTGACTGTCTCCTTCTGTCAACCTTGGTTTAGATGACATTTTTGTCCTTCTTCATAAGTACTGTGGAGTATGGGACTTTCTTTTGGTGATGTGACAGTCTTTGATCTGGCTTAGTGACAAGCTTTCTGAGCATGGTGGCATTTCATGATCTGTATAGACCCTCAGATTTTTCAAATACTTCTGAATGATTTCTTTATGTTTTTGTGTCATAGTGCGTGTGTTCCTTTCCTGTGTTACAGCACACATAGTAGTTAGAAAGTGGGCCTTCCACATGTAGATAATTGGCTGTGCCTGCAGCCAGAGACCTTGAAGTCCAGTATCTCTGGCTCTGACTTCCCAAAGGGGAATGCATTCTCTTACCCATCTGAATCTACTTTTAAATTTAAATTGACTTTACTTTGGAGTCTGTGTTCTTAACTGATGCAGTATATTTCTTATATAAATGCGTGAACATACATTTAAATATATCTTTGCTCCTGTCTAGGGCAGTTCACACAACTTCCATGGACCCCAGGATTCCTCCCTGAACCCCAAGATTCCTCCTCTCCTGTGAAGGAGAGTTTGTGCCATCCATCTATGGTGCTTGGGGAGAGAGAAATATAAAAAGTGGCTGCTGCCATAGGCCTGGTACACTGGATGTGTTCTCAGAATTGTAGTAATGATAATGACTGGAGCTTCCGTTTATGAACTATTAAGCCCAGTGTGGAAATGATTTTTTTTTTTCATATTTAGTGCAGAGTCTACAGAGTCTACAGGGTCTCACTATGTAGATCAAACACACAGAGATTCTCCTGTTTTTAGCCTCCTAAGTGCTGGGATTATAGCATGCGTCACCACACCCAATCTCTGGAAATGATTATTTTTGGCCAGATTCTAAACATAAGAAGAAAATATTTTAGAACTTTAAAAAATATTTTAGAAAATATTTTAGATTCCATTGGGGATCAATGGAATCACTTCATACTGCCTCCTTTGGTATTTTCAGCTTACTGGGTGGTTTTTCACTATGAAAAGAATTCTAAAGTGTGGGGCTCACTTGTAGGTATATCACTAGTTTCATTTTCTAGTGCTCACTGGATGTGTGTTAGTTTTTATTGCAGAAAGCTTCAAACATACACAAAAGTGGAAGTGGTATTATCACCTGGGTGCATGTGAGCGATTTCTGAAGCTGAAATAGGAAATTTAATCCACCCTTTGTAGCAGGTTCACTGACTCCCATCATGGAGAAAGAATCTTCAGGATATGTCAGTAAGAGGGATGAGTAGGATTTATCAGAGACCTAGGATGCACTCGAGGGAGTAGTGCAGGCACTCAGAGAGATGAGCTGCATCACAGTGGGGAAGGGACAGCACCTAGACTTTTCTGGAGAGAGTGGAATATCCAGTCCAAAGTGCCCACCCCCAGGGTCCTAGCCCATTCCATGGGCCTGCGTGGTTTTGTTTTTGTTCTGTCTTGCTTTTCTGGGTAGTTAAATTAAATATTCTCTAGATTCCCTCATGCTTCTCCTTTATTTTAGGGTTAGACTTCTGTTTCATTTTTTTCTTCATTGACCCATTTTATGGCCTTTTAGTGACAGATCCGGTAAGGAAAGAGTCTAAATTTAACCAAAAAATGTTGGCACAAGTGGCCGTGTATCTTAGGGTCAGATTCCTTTTCCTTACTTTCCCAACTGAGCCGATTTATATCCTTTTAAAAATGAAGAGAATTGATTGCTTCAAGAAGAAAAACTATTAATGGTCAAGCAGCTTAAAATATGTAAACTCACTAACAATTGCAACAATAAGCTCTTTTAAAAGTCAGTATTGGGGCTGGCCAGATAGCTCAGCAGACTAAAAAGCCTGTTTAGGCAGAGCGCAGTGGCCAGGGTTTGATCCCTGGTGTGCCATGCTGGCCCTGTCCCCAGGGTGCCCTGGATGGCGATTGAGACTAGATGTGGTGGTGCATGCCGGTAATCCCATCACTTAGGAGGCTGAAAATAGGAGAATCGCTATGAGTCACAGCTACCTATTGAGACCCTGTAGACCCTGCCCTAAAAATACATGAAAAAAAGTCAATGTGCATCAGAGAAAGCAATAGGCTTCAACAATGCCAATGCTATGAGAATTTCTTTTTGATTTATAATAAGAATGTGAATTACTACAGTGTTATTAGAAAACTGGCAATAGGCACTGTGTTATTAAAATAATAGTTCTATTTCTAAAAATTTGTACTAAGTAAGTAGAGTCTTGATAAAGTTTGGTATATATAGATCATTCATTATGGTATTACAGATTATTTCTAAATCTAAAAAGATTCCCTGGCAATCTTCAGTACCAGGGAAAACAAGAGGACACACTGTGGTACAGATGAACCATATAATGCTATGCTGAGACGAGCAATGTAAAAGGACTATATTTTTAACTGATACTCACATGGAGTAGCTGGAACAGGAATTTATTTTCTCTTTCCCTTTCATTTTTTTTCCTTTCTACTTTTTTTTTGTTGTTGTTGTTGCTGTTGTTTGTTTGTTTCCAATCAGTACTGGGAGCTGAATCCAGGGGTCCTAAACTGTATCCTAAACCTTCGTAAAATTTTATTTTGTCATAGATTCTTGCTAAATTGCACAGGCTGACCTTAAACTGTGATCCTCCTGCCTCAATTTCCAGAATATCTGGAATTAAAGGTGTATATGCCACACAGCAAGCTTAAAGGGACACTTTTGATGAGTGAATTGCATGGTATGTGAATTTTATCTTAGTAAAATGGAGTTTGAAAAGTGATTTTAGCACTGAAGCTTGAAGAATTCTTCTACTTAATAGCCCAATTCAGGAAAGTGGGCGTACAAGTCAGCTGTCTGTAGTGGCCCTTCATGCTGAAATGCCACATGTCTCTTGGATAAAGGACGCAATGCACCCCAAGCTACTTCATTCTTTTCCTCTGCTTTATGTAGATCTCCAACTTTCTGTTGACCTCATGGTCTAATTGATGGGAAGGAAACTCAGAGGGCAACATTCATAGCAGTTTATGAGTGGGATTCTTAAGTATCAGGATTTCAAATATACTTCTTCATAGAGAAGTACAATCACAGATGAGATGTCACATTCCTGTAATCCCAGCTACTCAGGAAGCTGAAGCAGGAGCATCAAAAATTTAATACCAGCCTGGCCAACACAGTGAGGCTCTGTTTCAAAATGAACCAACAAAACACCTAGAGATGCAGTTCAGTAGTTGAACATCTGCGTGGTGTACACAGGACCCTGCGGTCAAACTACAGAACCTTAAAAAAATCCACGGATTATATTGCATTGGTCTGACAGAGGTTATTGGTGGTCTTGGAGAGCCTAGTGAAGAATGAATGCCTTATTTTAGTGGGTTGAATGAGTGGGAGAGGAGAAAGCCAGACCTGCACATAGCCATACTTTTTGTCTTCTCTCCCATATGTAGGGACCAATAGTTGGGGCTTTCAGGGAGTTTCCTACTAATGGAGGTAAAAGTCCAATCTCTCGGCTTGCTCCCTGAATTTTTGTCTTGGCTTTATGGACTGATTTCTACCAGACTTCACGATCAGTGGCAATTTCCAGTTCCAGTGTACTTTGCCTAAAAGCCAATGACGTGCTTCCCCCAGTTCTTTAGTTTGAAGGATCATTAGGGGACACTCCTTTTACAATAAGGGATAGTTGAGAAGTACATGATGAGTAAGAGGCTGCACAGCAGACAGAAAGAGGCCTAGAATGGATTGAACTTTGATTCTTTTGCTACTATATGTGTTTTAGGATAGTAAGCACTGCAAAGACAAAATATGGAAATCAGCTGTCTGTAATGGCCCTTCATGCTGAAATGCCACATGTCTCTTGGATAAAGGATGCAATCCACTCGAAGCTACTTCATTCTTTTCTTCTGCTTTATGTAGATCTCCAACTTTCTGTTGACCTCATGGTCTAATTAGATGCTTTCCATACTGAACATCTCCTGCTTTGCCTGACAAAAGAAGACAACTGTCTTTTCCTTTTCCTTTTGACAATTAGGCTTTTTCTCCATCTCAGCAAATGTGTCAAGGCTAGGGATGGGCCTATTTTTTCAGTAATAGTGGTCTGGGTATTCGTGGAATCTGTTGGGAAAGAGGAACTTTTGATACTTGGGGGTTTTTGTAATGGAGTGCTTTTTAGGACTGAGGTAGGAGAGAGGATGAGAAGCATCCTGGCCTTCGGCCGGCAGCCACAGGCTATCTTCTAGCTCTTGGAGACCAGAGGGATACTGTCTTATCATATTTCCAACCTCCTGATATGAGCCTGAGAAGTGCAGTTTCCTCATCATATTTCTGTGAAATCTTGACATGTATCTAAAAACTGCCCTTGCCCTTGTCATGCTTCTGACATGGCATCTGGCATGAGTCCAAAGAGCACATGTTTTAGCTTCTTCAAAGTAACTGAGGGTGACGCCATGGTGGATATAATATTAGTATTGCTGTTTTGATCTGGTTGGCTTTGGCAACCATGCTAGTTCTTTCTAGGCCCATGTAAATCCACAGATTCCCCCTCCCGGGGTGGGAGTGGAGAATCATAATTGGTTAGACAAATGTCTATTTAGTTAGCACCCTCAAGCCCTCTCCAATTCTAAGGGGGAAAAAAAAGCAGACCCTGCACTCATTGCAGTCCCCATGGCTGGCTCTGGCTGTACTATGCTTTTGAGGGTGCATTTTCATTATAGGCAGTTGCTGTTATAGGTGCAGCTTGCTTGGAACTCTTCTAAGCGTATTTAAAATTTAAAACGCATGGGTTGCTCTGAGTCAAAATGACTCCTGAATTTTCTCATCAACTTGCACCCACTCTGTACTTTCTTTTAAATAAATGTCTGCCTAGTTTTTCCACTTCTCTGTGCCCTATTTGATTCTTCATTCAGGATACAAAGAGACTGTGTATAAGGTGAGACCTAGACCAACCATCAGGTTACAGGGATATTGCATTGGTCTGACAGAGGTTACTGGTGGTCTTGGAGAGCCTAGTGAAGGGCTCTACCATCAGAGATGCAGTTTCTCTACCATCAGAGAAAAAGATATAAAGCTGGCATGGAGGAAATTAAGGCTGAGAGGTACTGAGAGAAGGAGACAGAGGAGGCATTATTTGAGCCCCTGGGTGTACTGTGCCTAAAACCAAGTCCCTGCTTTTTTTTCAGTAAATGAAAAATTGATACTGTCCTTTTTTTCCCTATGACATTTTGACTTAGATTTTGTCACTTTAAACAAAGAGAATTTTAATGAACACTGCCCATCAGAGCCCTTCTAATACTGTTATTTTACCTAGGTACCTTACTTTCACATTAGACAACCACCACTTATTTTGTTGTTTTGTTTTCATTTTATGATGCAGGATCTCATTAGAGGCTTCCTCTGAGCCCTTGGGCTCAAGCAATCCTCCTGCCCTAGCTTCCTTACAGATTTGGCCTATAAGGGCCTGCCACCATGCCTGGTTTTAGATTCAACACTTAAGGGTTAGGTATTATGGGCAAAGAGCAGCTACATCCTTAATACCTTCTTTCGAGAAATAGAATGTGGGGTTTTTGAAGCTATGATAGACATGTAATTTACATATCATTACATTAATTCATTGAAATGTACAAGTCACTGAGTTTTAGTGAATTTATTGAGCTGTAAAAGCTACTTTTAGTACATTCCTATCACCTGATGGATTTCTGAAGTCTGTTTGCAGTTAATCCCTGTTCATACCGTTAGCCTGAGGCAGCCGCTCATCTGCTTTTTATCTATATCTGTGCCTTGGCTGTGCATTTCATATAACTGCAACTATATAATATGGGACTTTTTATGTCTAGTTTTTCTCACTTTGCATAATGTTCATTTATTTTGTGACTTGTTTCGATAGCTTATTCCTTTTCATTGGTGAGCATTCCATTGCATGGGTGTCCTATATTTTATTTATCTACCCGCTAGTAGATGAATATATAGAAGCAGCATGAGAGAGGAAGCAATTGAGAACCACGTATATAGTACCCGAAGCTGTGACACACTCATAGGTATGCAAAAGTGTGGTCTTCCAGTCCTCTAGGTGACTCCACACCCAAGCAAACTGACACAATCAACTTAGTGGTCATTGTCTTGGAAACAAGTTAAGTTCAAACCTCTGTAGCAAAGGTGGCTCGAAGAAAGGTGGTACCACGTTGTGCAAGAGTTAAGATTATTATGGGGCTGGCCAGATAGCTCAGCAGATTAAAGTGACTGCTTAGGCAGATGCAGGGACTGGGATTCAATCCCCTGTGTGCTGTGCTGGCCCCACCCCTGGGGCACCAAGAGACAGTGATGGAGACTGGGTATGGTGGCACACACCTATAATCCCAGTGCTTGAAAGACTGAAAACAGGAGAATCGCTACAAGTCCTATCTGTGGCATGAGACCCTGTAGACTCGGTACTAAATACATAAAAAAAAAACATTATTATGCATGTAATGTTATCATCAAAAACATGTCGCTTTTATTTTTGTAAGACAAATTAATGTCATCTCTCTTATGCAAATAATAAAACAGATTTTAAAACTACAGTCATGTATTTGGTTACAATGGCCCTAGACTTGGACATATGCTCCTTTGAATGATCCAGCACCATCATCTCCCTCCCACATCATCCATGGAAAAATTGTTTCCTGCAAAATGGGATGCTGGTGCCAAAAAGGCTAGGGACTCCTACTTTAGACTACATCTCTCTCATGTTGGAGACCTTGAAAATAATACATATTTGTGGAGCTTGGAGAAAACGCTATAAATAGAATGATGAGCGCAGCTTAGCAGGCTCCATTCATAGGAGGGCAGTTGGGTAGTACTTTCCAGAGACAAAAAAAATGCTCCCCAGTAGTGGAGCTGTGTGCACACTGAGACTAGATGGCTTGGACACTGGAGTGCTGCAGCAAGGGTAGGAGTGAGTCTCCTTATGTTTTAGCCTATGTAGCAACTTGGCAGGGCTGTCAGTTGATTAAATGTTATTCTTGGTACCTCTGTAAGAGAGTGTCTATGTGAAGCAGGTGTTTGATTTAGGAGACTGAGGAAAGCAAGTAACCTTCTCCTATGTATGTGTGTGTGGCTCATCCAGTCCCCAAGAGGCCTGAGTAGGACAAAAGATGGAGATCTAAGGAGAAATTTCCTCTCTGCTTGTTGCCTTTGAGCTGGAGCGTTATCTTTGCTTTACCTTCTGACTCAGACCTCGATGGAATTACACCATTATCTCCTGTTATGGTTTGTGTCTAGTTGGCCCCACAAAGCCTCATGCAGTCATGGGGCGGGCACTTCTAGAGTCTGTGATTAACTCATGATCCACTGGGACTACGGGTGTTCTAAGGCTGGGCTTATGGGTCCTAGTACTGCTGGGATTCTGGGTGTGTGTGCGTCCCCCAGCCTGGGACAGAGAGCCTGAATGCAATTTAAGTGGTACAGACTTCCTCTCTGTTGCCACTGTTGCTGCTGCTCCTCCCTTGGATCTTTTGCTCTTTGCCACTGCCATAAAATGATGTTCTCCACCATGTGCCACTCTGCCATGGAGCCAGCCAAGTATGGACTGAAACTTCCAGTAACTGTGAGCTAAATAAACCTTTTCTTCGTTCACTTTGAGTGCCAGGTATTTGTCCCAGCAAAGAGAGAAGAGCAACTGAGACAGTTCTCCGGCTTCTTAGTCCTTTGAACTTGAAATGTATCAGGAACTCTCTTGGGTCTCCCACCAGCTGACCTGCAAACCTGGGCCATTTTAGTCTCTGTGATCGCTTCCCCTAAATAAGTCTCTATCACCTCTGTATGTAATATTACACTGGCTGTTTCCTTGGGGAGCCCTGACCATTACAGGATCACAGGCAAAATGGCAAGATGGCAGCGGAGCTCTCTTCTGAATTTTCTGAGCCAGGAGGGAGTTTGGGTCTCATCCCTGGCCTCACTTTAATCCTACTGAGATGGGAGGTGACATGGAGAGCTTCAAACAAGGAAGCAGCAACAAGCTTTGGTGAGAAGAGAGAAGGAAAAATCGAAGTGTGTCTAAGAGAGCATGCTACTGTAGGCTCTGAAGAAGAAATGGTGGGACACATGCAGCAACTGGATGGGACAGACACCAGAAACTGTGATGTGAGGAAAAAAAGAAGTTAAAAGAAAATCACTAACTCTGGGTCAATGTAAAGCTATTGTTTTTAGATTCTTACCTCAGGTACTAGAGATGCATAAATCTGAGGATGGAATATACTGTGCACATGTGTAAAACCTGTGGAACCTAAAGGTGGTGACTGATACATGGACAATAACCACCAAGTGCGTTTAGTTATTTATTTATTTAGTATCAAGAATCAAACTCAGGACCTTGCACTTGCCAGGTAGGTGCCACACCACTGAGCTATATTCCTTGCCTTGAATACTTTCTTATACTATATGTAGGGACCAGGGAGATGGTAGAATAAGTGCTTCCCTGGCAAGCGTGAGGGCCTGAGTTCAATTCCTGGTTCCACCAAAAAAAAAAAAAGAAGAAAGAAAAGAAAAAAGGAAATATACTATATGCATTTCATTTGGACATTAAACATATCCAATAGTCAATAAAACTTTCAACATTTCTGCTGTTTACAGTCAGTATCATTTAGGAGGGGGAATCCTGCAATCTGCATAACTTTCTTACTTAAAACCTGGTCTAAGTCAATTTGCTTAAATCTAAATAAACACTTTGTTATTTTACAAAAAGATATATTTGCACACCTATAAAAGATCTAAAGCTTTTCTTAAAATTTTTTATTTATTTTAACGAGAAAAAATAGCAATGAAACAGCTTCAAAACAGGTTAGTAGGACAGCTACAAGAATTAGTACATTGCATATCGTTGTCTTCATAGTAGTTATTCAGAGGACAAGACTTTCATCAGTGCTGCTAAATTTAAAAGACCTGTTAAAGTTCTTTTAAGAAAAGAAAAATTGCATGACTATAATCCCATGAGCGAGTCATAAATTCTTAATTTTGCTTCAAAAGTTAAAGCTAAGTTGATGTGTGAAGGATTTCTGTTCAGCCATGACACCGATAGCTGTTGCCATCTTTATATGCTAAGTGCATTTTTATTCCCCAAATGTATAAGCTTCTAAAATGAAAAACACAAAACAAACAAACTAGAAGCACCCCTTATCATGGTGGTATCTTCCACACTAAAATTACTTATAACCCTTGACTTTTCCGGGTCTGTGTTTATGCGTTCCTGATTGTATTATGCTAAATAGATGTGCCTACCCACTGCGTACCAGGAAATGTCAATCTAATAACCAAAGGATTGAATATTGAGCACATCTGTGAACCTGCACGCCCTACTTCAAAGGACTCTAATTCTCATCACCTTAGCTTATTGTTTCTTTGGCTGTTCTGTTAACTTAATTTGTTTTGCTGTTATTATCTTTCTTTTCCCCTGAAACTTTGTAACTGTCATCTGTTAACATTCTGCAGGAATATTCCTAAAAGGCAACCTAAACTATATTTTAAGATGATAAGGAATCTTCTATAAAAGAGATGGGATATGACTCTGACTCCCAGTATTCAGGGGAAATTACCCTAGTAAATATTGGGAACCACAACTCTCTCTTCAATACTGGCATTACTGACCTTATGGGTGCTCAACAGCTGAGTCTCGGAATTACATGAGTTTTAAGCCAATGAAGACAAAAGCATGTAGAGGACAGCCAATAGTTTGGTTCTTGCCCTCTAACATCATTGAGGACCCAGAGCATGATGGGACTCCTCTAAAGGATCCTGTGGAATCACTCAGCCTCTTAAGCAAAATAACAATAGGGACACAACGGGCCAGAGGGCAGCCTGGCTGATGTGCATCTGCAAAGAGGAGGTTCACTGGACAGGCAGTGCTCCATGGGAAGCTGAATGAGCATCAAAACCCAGTCCTGTCTCATCAGATGGCACAGGTGGTAGAGGAAAAGACCGCAAGGGCACTCTTCACATAGCCCCAAAAGAAACCACTGAAGTGTTTATTAATAAAAATAGAGTTAATTTTGATTGCTTACTCAGTGTTAAACACACAATAGGAAAGTATAACCAGAGGGCAAAATAGTTAGTAATAACGTAAAAATAGCAAATATAAATCTTTATCCATTACCCTTGTAATTTAAGACAGTGGAAAAATCTTCAGGGAAAACAACACAGTTAAAGAAACAACAAAGGACAAAGAAAAAGGACAAAATTTGAGGACCTGAAACTTACTAAAAGCATAATTTATGTTTTCCTCTGAAACAAAGACATAAAAGTGGTTTTTACTGAAACCCTTCACTCTTGACTTGGGCGAACCGATGTCCATTTAGTATGTAAAAATAGAATACAACTTGTCTTTCATTCTGTAAGACTCTGGGTTAAGGTCTTCTTGGCTCTGTACATAGGTAGTTAGTCTTTTAGGGTGTGTCTCTCTAAAAGTCGACAGGCCAACATTTGCTATCACTAGAACATCTAGCCTATCTCTAGATATACAAAGACACAATGAATGTTTATTATTTATTTATTTATTGCTGAACCAGGGATTGAACTCAGGTCCTTGCACTTGCCAGGGAAGCACTTATTCCACTGAGCCATCTCCCCAGCCCCATGAATGTTCACATCCTTGATTGTTGTGAGTTCGAGACCAGCCTGAGCTACAAAGTGAGCTCGAGACCAGTTTGAACTGCACAGTGAGACCCTGTCTCAAAAAGACAAAAAAAAAATGTATTATAATGGAAGACACTTTGCCATTAGTCCTCCTCACAATAATTGCCCTCAGTTTGAATGCACTTTCCCTGTTATAGTTGCCTGTTTCTGAAGAACTCTTGGAAGCCTGCTGTCTCAGTTACTTTTTTCTCATTGATGAGACATATACCTGACACTCAAAAATTAAGGAAGGAAAGGCTTATTTAGCTCATAGTTAGTGAAGGTTTTAGTCTGTACTTGACTGGCTCCAAGACAGAGTAGCATGTGTCAGAGGGCAACAGCCCTTCATGGTGGCGAAAAGCAACAAAGAGCAAAAAGCAAGGGGAGGAGCAGAGGCTGTGGGCAGCTAGCAGGCCTCGCTCCCTTCCCCACATTGTATGCAGATTACCCACCCCAGGGTGGGTGCGGTACTCATACCCATAATCCCCACATTCGATCATGAACTAATCACAATCTCTAGACGCCAACCCACTGACTGCATGAAGCTTCAAGACTGCATGAAGCACAAACCATAACATCTTTCAAGAACCTTTTCAGTTGCACTATCAAGGCACGCCAAGGTCTTCAATTTACTCGGAATATTTACCTTTCATGTCCATCTTGAATATGGGGAAAATGCATATGTTGCCAAATCCAGGTTATTTGTTGTAAGAGGTGCAGACATGATATTCTATTTACAAACACTATTAGAGCAGATGCCTCTATTCATTGAATTAAGGGAATGTAGCTATATACCTTTTTTTTTTTTTCAAAGCTGATTTATAGTACAGTTTCAATAATTAATACTTTTTACATTGTTATCTTCCTAGTGGTTATCCATAGTACAAGAAGCAGACAGGATATCCTGCCCAAACACGGTTAGTACAAATCTTTCTTCTCATAGAATTAAGTGAAAGTAGCTGCATATTTATCCTAACTATTCTGTGTATACAAACACAGAATGGTCCTTCCTTTGTATCCTTTTTTATGCTTCTTTTTTTCTGTCAGAGATGGGTATTCTATTGGCATTCAATTATTATAGGTGCTTGAATTCAGCAAAACACAGTCCAGCAGTCCACAATAGCAGTGGGCTATCCGAAGAAGTTAACTAGAGCCATTTACAGGTCAGCATATTAATATGGCTTTGCTTTATATACCTTGTTTTTATATTTTTCTGCTGGATGGTTAAGACCAAGATAAAGCAAGACCTATATAACAAGACATGTAACTTTTGTATCTGATGAGGTCAGTCAAGTCCCCTCAGGGTTTATCCTGTAACCCTGTACCGCAGTTTGCAGATCCTTTGTCCGTGTCAGCCCTGTGGATGAGTCATGGAATGGCACTTGGCAGCAGCATTCACCCTAAGGGCACTCATGGAAGGAGACTTCCAGAACCGTTGCAGAAAATGGAAAGAGCAATGGGATGAATGTGTTTCAAATGAAGAGGATTTGAGGGGATTGATGACAATGTATCTATTGAGGTAATTAATTTTTGCATTTTGTTTATTAATTATATACTTAGCTCCCTTCTGGCAATAGTAACTAAAGAAGCTTTCAAGATTTGCAGGGACCTCCAAGAGGCAGCCTTTACAGCATCAGTTCTAGACTATTCTTTCTTAGAGACATGCTTCAGAATTTCTAGGCATTTTCCTAAGACAGTAGTCACCGGGGCTCCAGAAAATTCAGAACCCTATGTGAATAAAACTACTGCAATGACAAGTCATTTCACTTGTCAGGGAAATAGACTCACCCTGCCCCAGCCATAAAGATTACTCAGAGCTATAAAACCAGGATGGGCGTCCAGAACTGAGCCTACTGCAGCACCCTAAAGAACAGATGTCTTTTTGTTTATAAGCTAATAGAATCCTCGGAAGCTACGAATGAAGCTGGAATCTTTTAAAATTTTTTTCTTTCCTTTCTAATTAAAGCTTTTGTCTAAAATTTATACTGTCACTTTAATTTTAAATTCCATTACTCAAAAGCAAGGGCCCATGCTGACTTTAGTTTCTTCATGTGTAAATAGGAAAAATGCAAAATACAGTTGCACAGTGAGTCACCTGATAACTAAAAAATACTGCTGCCTCATTCCCATCTGTGAATATTCTGACTTAGTTGGTAGGCAGTTTTTAAAGTTTAAAGTTTTCCTAGGTGACAGGAAAGATGACGAAACACTGTGAAAGAGGCTAGCTGTGAGGATTATATACAACTAACCCTGGGCTGGGGACATAGCTCAGGGGTTTAAGTGCCTGCCTGCCAAGCACAGGGACAGAGTTTGATAGCCAGTACCCCATTCCACGCTGGTCCCAGAGCCCTGGGTACACTGCCCAAAACTGGGCATGGTGGTGCACACCCAGTGCTTGGAAGGCTGAGGCAGGAGGATCACTACAAGTCCAAGCTGCATAGCAAGAACCTGTACCAAAGAAAGAAAGAAAGAAAGAAAGAAAGAAAGAAAGAAAGAAAGAAAGAAAGAAAGAAAGAAAGAAAGAAAGAAAGAAAGAAGCAATTCTGCAAAGCAGCTAGCATAACTATCAGTTGAAGCAGAGCCAGCTATTTATTAGATATACAATGATAATATCATGCTTGATACAAATATTTCTCAAAGAAAGTGACCCATTGTTTTAACAAGATAGTGGTGGCCTTGTCTTTACAGAAGACAGGACTGTAGAGATGGCTCAGGAGAATAAACATTTGCCTGGCAAGCAATGGCCTGAGTTCAATCCCTGGTTCTGGAAAAAAAAGTGAAGTGACCGAGGACATCAGAAGGGTTTGTGGAAAGGTGTGGACTTTTGTCTCCACTACCAAATATATCTTCTAGAGAAGGTTCTTGATGTCCCCTGTGGCCTCTTGCCCCTAGAGAACAGCTGAGCTTAGCTGGTCTCCATGCATAACTGCAGTTGGCTGCTCAAAACCTCCTTCTAAGCGCCTCCCTGGTGGTCTAGTGGTTAGGATTCGGATCTCTCAAAGCCTCCTTCTGATTTCTGTGGACGTTCTCACATGCCTTCTGCTTCCATATTTGGGTCTCCCAGGGCTCCATTTTCATATGACACTGTCCAGTTGCCTAATGAATCTTCTTACCAATAAACCAAGTGGCAGCAGGCATTGTGAATTGAATAGATTCTAGTGAAGATTTGACAGTCACAAGAAGAAGCACACTGTGGCATCTATCACCTGTCTAGGCCTCATGGAGCTCTCCTCTCCCTTCTGTCTGTCACATCGTCCTCGCCCCAGTGAAGCAAATTCCTCTTTTGGCCTTGGTCAAAAACTAGAAGGAAGTAGGGACTTCTATGTTTTCTTAGTGGACTGGATATTAGTAGAATTTGTTTTTCTTCTTTCTTTCTTTCTTTCTTTCTTTCTTTCTTTCTTTCTTTCTTTCTTTCTTTCTTTCTTTCTTTCTTTCTTTCTCTCTCTCTTCCTTCCTCTCTCTCTCTCTCTCTCTCTCTCTCTCTCTCTCTCTCTCTCATGGCGTGTGGTACTGGGGATCGAACCCTGGTCCTTGTGTTTGCCTAAGTAGGTGCTTAGACCACTGAACTATCTCCACAGCCTGACTTACATTTTGAAAGCTGTTCACACTTTCAGTGATCCTCTTGCCTCAGTCTCCCCACTGCTGGGATTACATACGTCTTGGGGTTGCACATGTGGTACCAGGGACCCTGTGCTTGCCAGCAGGCACTTAGACCACTGTCTAGGCTGTCTCTCCAACCCCAGTGAAACATCTTTGAGAACATTTTGTAACATCTATTTAAATTTAACATGTACTTACCCTTAATACTTCCTGCATGTGCACATGTAAAATGAAAATGGCCTGAGATTGTTCAGAGGGTTAGAAACAATCCAAAATATTCAGCAGTACAGAGATTTAGATAAAGTATGATATATATATATGATGGAATAGTATTTGGCCATAGAAATGATGAACTAATATGGAATAACTTTGAAGAGATATAAAATGAAAATAGCAAGGTATAGGCAATTAGAGTCAAAATGCATGTGCATAATAATCCATGTTTTTGTGTCAATATGCACAAACTGTCTCAGGAAGAGTATCAAATAACATTAGTTGTCTGTGGGGAGGGGGCTGGCTGACTGGGGATGGGTATACCAGGGGAAATGTTTACAGGCAGTAGACTTACTTTTTAAAAAAAATTTTATGTATTTGGTACAGGGTCTCACTACACAGCTCCGACTCAGTGATTCTCCTGTTTCAGCCTCCATAGTTCTGGGATTTAAGGTGTGTGCCACCATGCCTGGTCTTTGGGGCCAGCTCAGCAAGTCTGGGGCAGGGCCGGCATGGCATGTGGTACTGGGGGATCAAACCCTGGTCCTTGTGTTTGCCTAAGTAGATGCTTAGACCACTGAACTATCTCCACAGCCTGACTTACATTTTGAAAGCTTGAAAACTTATAATTATTTAACTAAAAATTAATAAGTAATAGCAAAAAGATGGCACAGTGGCTGGCATACATGGATTCAATACATGATAGTTTATTATTATTATTATTAGCTTTAAAGACTTAGTGCAACTTGGGATCAAACAAACGAATTAAAGGCAGTTATGATACAAGTATATTTGGGGGAAAATGTTGTTCTTTAAGGTTTCTGCTGCTTTGCAACACTAGGTACTGCATTCTGCCTTTGCACTTAGCTACATGACTAGCCCTTTAATTTTTAAGCTTAATTTAATTTAATTTAGACAGTTTCACTAAATTGCTAAGTTGCTCAGCCTGGGCTCAAATTAGTTAAATCTGCCTTGGGCTCTTTGAGTGCTAGGATTTCCACTGTGCACTACTGTGCCTGGCTAGGTGTTGTCTGCATTTTTAAATGGATTATTGTGCACATGCATTTTGACTCTAGTATGTAGAATGTGCACAATTTTTAAAAATAATTTTTCCTATTCTTAAGCTGTCTAGCATGGCCTTTGTCCATTGCATTGGAATGAGGGACAGCTGACTAATCAAAGATGCAGAGGAAAAGCAACATAATACAAAGCACAAGTCAGAGTAAGCTGTGCTGGGATTGAAGACTGTGATTTAATAGGACTCGATATTTGATTACAATATACCCCTCAGTTTCCATGGAAACAAAACCATCTCTTGCTAAAAGATACTGATGGGGCCAGACATGCATGCATCTTTTCTAAAAAAGATTACATTAAAATGATAGCACAAATGGCAATGAATATTCCTGAATCTATCTGGGGGGATACAAGTGGGAAGTGCATATATGAAGGGGGGGGCAGATCCAAATGCCTAATTGAATTCTGATTGAAGCCGACTCCAAATTGAAAAAAAAAAATTTTTTTTTGAGCCTGTCTTTATGGCTCTTTCTTTGCGACGAGATCAGAGTTATCTTGTAAATTAAGAAATAGGATGCATTAGAAAAGGGTCTGAGAAACATGGTGAAAAAGAGAGGGAGGCAGAGAAAGAGACAAATGAACAGAAACAAAGGTGGGAGAGAGAGAAGTAGGGAGACAGAGACAGAGACAGAGACAGAGACAGAGACAGAGACAGAGACAGAGACAGAGACAGAGACAGAGATAGGTCTTACTACTCACAGTTAAAAGGCTGCTGGCTCAGGGAGCCAGCCCTTCAGCAGGACCATCTGGCTTGCTGTACTGAAAATGTTGAAAAACTTTGTACACAGTAAGCCTAAATCCAGAAATCTCTGTCCTGGGATTTTCATTTCAGAGCCATTTATGTTTGAAAAAAATCTGAAGGAAAAATACCACTAATTATACAGTGAAAATGTAGGCACACTTAGGCAGAGCATTCCTGGGGCCAAGCATTTTAAATTCATCCCTTATCTAATCTCCTGGCAGCGTGGGAGGGTGGAGTAAACGCTGCCTTCATGCTGACAGTGAGGAAAGCGACCCGCAGTGTACATGTTGGGTCAATAATTAAATGGCAGGCCCAGGATTTGAATCCAGGTGTTTTCAGAGCAGTAACTCCAAGGTCTTAACCAATAACATTTAATGCATTATAATGATGCTCTATGATGGGATATTTGTAAGAATTAAACATGTGTTTTGGAAAATTTTAATGGCATGGGGAAAATATTTATAATATAATGAAAAATCAGGTCACAAAACTTGTACATTGCATAATTTCAACCATGTCGACTTAGAAATACGTTGTTGTCTCTTTTTCTATAGATTTTATTTATCTATTTGTATATTTGTTTGTTTATTTATTTACAGTGCTGGGGGCTGGACCCAGGGCTGCTATACCTAGACATAGCTATTTAATGTTTTTATGCAAATATTGACACAGAGTCACATTGAGTTGGTTAAGTTTCTTAGGCTGGGCTGGAACATACAATTCTCCTGTTCTAGCCCTTCAGAATGTCAGGATTACGGGCATGTACCACCAAAAAAGTTCACTGATAAAAAGCGTATTTGTCAATTACATAGAACTGGGGCTGCAGACCTGGCTGCTTTGAGAATATTATGTTACCATGATGGTTTCTTCTGATCATGTAAGCCAGCTTCCGTGGTGCATGCCTGCATACTCAGCTAGTTGGAAGGCTGAGACAGGAGGATGAGAAGTTTGAGACCAGCCTGAGCATTTTGGCAAAACCATATCTCAAAACAGAAAGAGGGTTGGGAATATAGCTCTGTTTGAAGGCTGTGGTTTTAATCCCCAGTACAAAAATATAAGAAATGAGGAAAACCTAGGAAAGGCCAAGGAAGTCTTCCCAAAACAGATTGGAGCAGAGATGTCTTTAAAAGGAGGTTGTTGGAGACCAGGCTGGCCAGCAGGACAGTTTCCAGACAAAAATGAGGATCTGAGAGCCAGGGTATAGCTTGAGGAAGCTCAGCATGGCTTTTCCTTCTCTGGCCAATGGCATCTGCTGGACTCCATCTCCATTCTTCCTCATCCTCCTTCCCCTTCTTTATCTTACCTCTTCTTCCTCCTTCTACCCTACCCCTAATTCCGTCCCTTTTGGGTTTCAATCTCTATTGGATACTGAGATTCACCAGTACTTATGAAGTGGTTAATGAATAGAGTGAATCTTGGTTATTTCTTTTAAAGTTAGCACCATCTATTTCATTCCTTTAATAGAAGTGCAACTTTAATCTGTTTCTCTCTCCAACTCTGTTTTTATATTGATTCAAATAACATAATTTCTACACAGGGCAAATAGTGATTTACAGAAGAAACAGTTAGTCAAGCTGAATATTTTGCAAATGCCCTCTACCCATGGGAGCTGGCGGGACCAACCGTCAGAAGTCAGACTCTGCTAGTAGCAGGTGATCTGACCTTGGCTGGTCAAAGTCAACCTTAGAGTCTGAGATATGAGCATAAAACATAGGGTGAAAAGCTGGGGAAGAGGGTCATTGTGGAGGAGGCATCTCGCAAAGTCTTCGCCCTTAGGATCTGGCGCTGCCAGTGACCTTAGTTTCCTACATAAAGTTTTATTCTTTGCTTTCCTTCTAGTCAATAGTATGACTCAGGTCTCCATCAAGGGAGCAGCTTGGTGGAAGTAGTGAGGCTCACGCAGGGGAGGGGGACACTGCCCCCTGAAGATGAGCAGATCCCTCTCCACTTCCTCTATGACAGAAACACATGCCAGATGAAATACTGGTTCTGAATCCATAAAAGTAACATTCCCCATAAATAAATGAGTCGTTTAATGGGCTTTGAAGCCTTTAATGTGATTCATGTGGTCTCTGGTTTAGAAAACAATGAAAGAAAATAGAACAAATATAGTAAATGAGACATGTTGTTTTAATGTATTGATGATGTAGTGCATTTAAAAGAATGAGGGACCGGGGAGATGGCTCAGTAGAATAAGTGCTTCCCTGGAAAGCACAAGGGTCTGAGTTCAATCCCCAGTTCTAGAAAAAAAAAAAAAGAATGAGGTAGAGTTCTAGATATTAAAATAGTATTCAAGATGTATTGCAGGACTGGGAGATAGCTCGATGGTCTAAGCATCTGCCTGGCAAGTGCAAGGATCAAGGTTTGATCCCTGGTACTGCATGCTCACTGGTCCTGGATCCCTGGGAGTGGCAGTGTGTGATTGTAAGCCTAGTGCTGGAGAGGATGAGACAGGAGGATCACTATGAGTCTGATCTGTGTAGTGAGACTCTGTAGCAAATAAAAGAAAAGAGAAGAAAAGAAAAGAAAAAAAGATATATTGCAAAAACAGAAAGTTAATGAAAAGTTGTTAAAAGTATAGGATGGGCCAGATAGTTCAGTGGACTAAAGCACCTACTTCTGCAGAGTGCAGTGGCCAGGGTTTGATCCCCGCTTGCTATGAAGGCCCCATTCCTGTGGCGTGCTGAGATAGCGACTGAGACTGGGCGTGGTGGCACGTGCCTGTGATCCCAGCACTTGGGAGGATGAAAACGGGAGGATCACGAGTCAGATCCATGTAGTGAGACTATAGACCTTGTGGACCCTGTACCAGATGCATAAAAATAAATAATGTAATGTAAGTATAAAAATATACGTATATTTATACCATACATATGAATAAGTATTAAGAGTGCAAGAGGTTAAACCCTCTTTAAATTATTTTATGCTTTGTTTGCATTTTAGGGAAGGGTATTGCGTGTTCAGGGTCTCACTACTACATTCTCTTTACAGCCTCCAAAGAGCTGGATTGCAGGCGTGCGCTTCCATGACCAGTCTCAATTGCGATCTCAGTGGGCCCCCGGGGTTGGAGCCAGCACAGCAGGCTTGAGGGTTGAACCCTTGGCCCCTGTGCCTGCTTGTAGGCGTTTAATCCATTGAGCTATTTGGCCAGCCCTAAAAAACTATATTTATTTAAAAAATTAAAAACACGTAAAGAGCAAATGCTGTCCATTTCTGAAGAATGTAAGTATAAAATATATATATATATATATATATATATATATATATATATATATATCATATATGTGAATAAGTATTAAGAGTGTAAGAGGTTAAACCCTCTTTAAATTAATAAGTCATTGTGTGTATCAATTAAAAAATACCTGATTGTCATAGCATAGTTCTAGATATAGATCAGTGAACATAGTGAAAATAATTGACTCACCCTGGGTTGTTGCAGGGCCAGCCAAAAGGTCTGTAGCCCGAATAGAATAAAAAGACGACAGAAGACGTCTTGCTTCAGCTTCTTCGAGGAGCTCAGGTCTTTGCTTATTAGTGTGACTACTGAGCTTCCCCTCTCAGACTTTTTGGCCTCACAGCTCATTCTCTTCATCCCCTCACTGTGACCTGTTATAAGAGAAAATGTCCACCCCCAGGATGGTTCAGTGTCTTAATTGCCCGGGCAATAGTTCCTGCTCCAGTTCCGGTTGCTCCCGTCTGTAAGAAACAGCTGGTCCCTGTGATGCACAACTGGCCACCATGGTACGTATTGTATAAGCCAGTCCCCATTTGACAAGCCCTCCTGCCTCTGTGCTTCCTGATTGCTTATCCCACATAAGTTCTAGACTGTCTTCATTACCCTTCTCTGATCGCTGGGACAAATACTGGACATTCAGATTAGGGAAGGAAAAGTTTATTTAGCTCACAGTTACTGGAGGTTGTAGGTCATATTCAGCCAGGTCCAAGGCAGAGCAGCATATAGCAGAAAGCAACTTTTCATGCTGGTGGCAAAGAGCAAGAGCACAAGGGAGAGGTAGCAGCAGCTCAAGCAGCCAAGTTCTCTTTCCCGCCTTACACTGAGATGCAAATTACCTGCCCCAGGGCAGTGCAGCATCTGCACCCACAGTAATCAATCACAAACTCCAGAAGCCGCCCTATGACCACATGAGGCTTTGGGGGCACACCTAGACACAAACCATAATGTAGACCACCAGAGATCAGGGTCTAATATTCTGGAAATGGTAGTGATTAGTGCCTGTCAAAGTAAAAAAAAAAAAAAAAAAAAAAAAACCAAATCTGCCTTCCAGTCTTGGATGTTGTTTTTGTGTTTTGGCTTACTGTCTCATTTGATGCATCAGCAGGGAAGTCCTACCACCCTGATGTCTTGGGTCATTGCTTGTGGCCCCAAAGATGGAGCCAGGACCTTTCCAGGTCCCAATGGGAAGGCATACCCTTGCAATTTCTTGAGTCCCCTCAGAGATCTGGAGGAGGATTCTTGGCTCTCTGCTTGAGCAGCTCACATCAGACCCCAAAGAGAGGAGAACAAAATCTGTGTGCCTGCCTGTCTGTTTCTAGTAAGAGCTCCAGAGGCACCCTACTTAGTCTATTGGTCCTACTCAGCTTGAGCAGATGGAAAGCTTGATCAACTCTTGTTAGTTAGGGCCACCCTCAAGGAAAGTGGCTTTGGAATGTTTGACCTCTGTGTGCTGCTGATTGATTGTGTGAGTGAATGCAACAGACAGAATAAGCAATAGGCTGCTCCATCTGAACACCAAAACTGGTAAGTGCACCTGCAATTATGTGATGAGTGACTCATGATGTATCAGAGGCCTTGCATCTTCTTTTTTTTTTTTTTACTTATGCTACAAAGTTTTATTAGTTCATTGAAAAGAACAGTTCATGCTTATGGTTGATCAATTTTGCATGCCTATATCTTCTAATTTGAGCAGCTACTTTGAATATAATGTGCAATATAACCATTGTTAATTTCCTTTTATCCTGTTTTGAAATTCTGTATCGTTTTTCTGTTTAATATAAATCAAAAAAAAATTCTGGTATTCTGAACTCTGAACAGAATCACCCATTAAACTTCACTCCAAGCTTTTTAGAACTGCTTCTCTTGGCTGAATCTCCAAAACTTCCTGAACTCTTCCAGCAAGCCTATTCCTAAGACTTCTTTTTTTTTTTTTTAATTTTTATTTTATTGAAGTACAAATATCAGTGAGACAGTTTTAACATACCTTGACAAGATGGATTTAATAAATTAATACATTACAAACTGTTTTCGGCCTTGCACCTTCTTTAGCTAAGTCATGCTGAAGTCTCCATGGGAGGCGTGGCTGGGCGGGCGTCTGAGTGGTTTCTCTCTGAGGGGCACCCACCCTTTGTCTGTTGTGCCATTGTTGAAGGGTATGCAGCACATACGTAGCAAGGCTGAAATGGCAATAGTTGGAACCCACAGTCCCTGTCTTCAAGAAAAAGAGGGCTTTCACAGTGTTAAAAAAGAAGCCAAAGTGCCCCCTGTACCTCAAAGAAAAGTAGGAAAAAGAGGCCCATTTTTTTTTCCTCAGAATCTCATCCTGGAACTCTTGTCAGCCACCACAGTAGCTGCCCACGCACCAAGTTTCATTCCTCACTCACCACTCCCAACTCATCTTTGCACTGGTTCCAGCTAGCCATGGCCCGTGCTTGGCCACACCCCCAGCCCACCCCATAAGCCTATCCTGGTCAGATGTTGTATTCTAATGCCCACCCGAGATGACTGTCAACAAGTTTTTCTGAGTTCCAATTTTCATTGAAGAGAAATTGGACTGTCAGCCCTGACAAATGAATTGCACCCTGAATAGACAGGGCAAACTGAGCTGTATCAAATTGGGCCCCTGAGAGCCCTCAGTCATTGCAAAAGTTAGGGAAGCCTGTGACTTTCTGGGACAATGGAACAGAACTTGCTGCCTTCAAAGGTTCCCTCTGTCAAAAACTTACCATCTCTGGGACAACTTAGACTTTTCTTTTGGCAAGATCCAGGATGGAACTCAGGCCTTTACACTTGCCAGGCAAGTGCTTATTCTACTGAGCTATCTCCCCCACCCCACAACTTGGACTCTTGTCTCCCACCCCTTCTGGTGGGCACAAACTTGCAGCCTGGGAAGACATCTCTGTCACACCAAGCCAGTCAGCCTCCCTCTCATTTAATTTTGTACATTCAGCTTTGTTCCCCAAGAGGAAATTGATGCCCTGAAGTTCTGAAAACTGTTCCCAGAGGAGAGGAGCAGACTGAAGACCCGCCTCTGGGCCTGACCAGCAACCATGCAGCCTCCCCACAAGCCCTGTTTACTACTGGATGTCATGGAAAGCATAAACGTGCGTCCAGCAACACATCCACTTGAGAGACTGTTAATCACCTTGTGCAAGATCTGCACTGTCACCTTACACTCTACAGTTTCTGACTTGTTTTGGACTATTCTACATTTAAAAGATGCTTTCTTGTTTTTTTGCAAATTGTTCCCAAAAGCCCATTCAACAGTGAAAATCCAGATGGATTCAATTGCCATAAAGACTTAAAAACTTTCCTCCTATTTTATTTATTTATTATTTATTTATTTTTAAACATTATTTATTTAGTATGGGGTCTAGCTAGTATGGGCTGAGACAGGAGGATTCATAGTGATCCTCCTGTCTCAGCCTCCCCAGCACTGGGATTACAGGCATGTACCACCACGCCCAGTTTTGGGGCAAGCACGGCATACAATTCCAGGGATTGAACTTGTGTTCTTGTGCTTGCCAGGCAGGTGTTTAGACTGCTGAGCTATATGCCCTGTCCTCTCCTGCTATTTTTAAGAAGGCTCTAACAATAGATTTGGCTTCATTATAGTCCCCCAAGACAACAGTTTAGAATATCAAACTGCTAAAATATACCTCTTCTGCCTGTAAAGCCAGTTCCAAATCTCCAGGCTTTTAATACTACCATGATTGCCCTCCATGTACATTGCCTCAGCCTACTGCCCCTCCACCCCCACCCCAGTCTGCTGTACCTAACTAATGCACTTTTGGCCTTCAGCAGACTCCTGTCACCCAGCCTTTCTTCACAAACACCCCAGTTCAGGACTCAGAGCTTAGCTGACCTGGACTCAACCTCCCAGAGGTTCAAAAGCTTATTTTCTCTTCACTGCACTTCTCATTGATGACAACCCAACTGCCTCTGGAAAGACACAAAAGCTCTGCTACAATATCTGGCAGAAGCTGGTTACAAAACAAATATAACTTTCTTAAAGCTGTTGGATTATAACAAATCTGCTCCTTGAATTCACAGAAACAGTGGTGCCAACCCAGACTGTCAGCCCCTGGGAGCGTTCACTGACCTACCTATGATTTGATCACTAAGGGCTACCTTCCTCTTTTGTTCCTGTGCTCCAACAACCGCTGTCTTTCTGATCAAAAATCTGACAAGAACTCCTGAAAACAGGTACGTGCTTCACTAGACCTCGTCCAGTACCATGACCACCTGGCACTGACTGACGAATTATTCTTGAGCCAAGCTGGACCTCCTGACAGATGCTAAGCACATGCTATTTATGGATGGAAGAAGCTGTGTTAGGACTGAGGCTAGATATGCTGTGTTCACTTTGAACGAAATGATTTTGGTCAAACTCTCCTTCAGGGATGATCTTCTCAACAAACTGATTTCTGCTGTTTAGAAATCTGCCACCAATGACACAAAATAATCTGGTCCACAGGCCTAATGCCCCTCCGGGGATTCAACTGAGGAAACATCAGCCCAAGCCACCAGACCTGCCCCTATCATATGTTCTTCAGGCCCAAGCCACTGCTCCTGGGACCAATACCCTTGCAGCCAGGTCAGGCATCAGTGTCTGTACCATCACCCCAGACTCGCATTCCCTACCTCTCCTAAGAAGATGATAAAAGTTTATAGGATTATGTTATTAAAAAGCATCCCTAGATAAGGCCTACTTTTGATCATTGTCAGTGATAAACAGACCTGCATTTGTAGCAGCTGTAACTGAAAAACTAGATTAGGTAAAAACTGCATTTAGCATATAGGCCACAAAGTTCTAGAATAGTTAAAAAACAGCTTGCAACCAGTTAAAAGATCAGCTTGATCTGTAGACATTCCTTCATACACATATAGCCCAGGTACATATTATCTATCTCCACAAGTTTCAGAAATCCAGCCTTAGATTTGCTGGAGAATTAATCTGGATAGCACATCTGACTCTCTCTTTAAAGAGATAATGCACTTAACGCCCTTCCCTGGTCACCTTGGATGCTGTCCAGTCCATGCACAGTGAAAGCCTGAGGAAAGCATTCACAGGATTTCTCCCTGCCTATTCACCTTGACTTTTGTCTATCCCAGTTCTTGCTTCCCTGCTCCCTGTTAGCTGTGTTTTGACCCAGATAATAGTGCTTGTCCTATCCCAGTTCTGCTTGCTCTTGCCCCTTAGAAATGGCTGGTCACTGTGATGCACATCATATAAACCAGTGCCCATTTAACAAGCCATTCTGCCTCAGTGCTTCCTGCTCATCCCATATAAATGTTGAACCACCAGAGATTAGGGCCCGATATTCTGGGAACGATCCCTCTCAGTGCCTATCATTGTAAGTAAATCAGCCTCCAGATCCTAGAGGTCATTTCAGTGGTTTTGCCCTCGTACTCTTAGCTACAGTGGTACCCTGCAGTGAGCTCCATGCAGGTCTTCAACCTTTGACTGGTCTTTCTGGCTCTACAGTGTGCAGAAAGTCATTTTGTATTCTTTCACCTGACTCAGTAGGTGATTATAAGCCTGCCTTGTATAGTATTGTATTTATATATATATATATGATATATATATATCATATATATATATATAACATATATCACATATTATACCAATATAAATGGTATAAACATATATCATATATGTATACCATTACCATATATTATACCAATACAATACAATTGGTTATCTGACTAGGCAGTTACCTTTGGGATAGGAAGAGGTGAACTGAAGTTAGGGAAGATGATCAAAGAAGCTTAATTTTGTTGGTTCAATATTTTACAAAGGGGATGCATTTACATATTTCTGGTGAAATAAAGAATAAAACTTCAGAAGCAGACAAAAGTAGAACTGCTCTGGTTGATGGAGAACCAAGAGTTGTGTATGGAAACCCGAATCCCTCCTCTGCTTCTGGGATTTCTCTGGAAATACTGGAGCTGAGTTTGAAAAGTTCATTGATTTCAAATATTTGTTTTTAAGTCAGGGAAACAGAGACCTAGGAACTGACTAGAATCTGTAACTTGTCTGAGACTTTCAGCGTTTCTTTCTTGTAATCAGACAAACACCCATGGAAAGTCAAAACCTCCATTCCTTTCCCTGGCCCAGTCCTATACCAACCCTTCCTAGATGAGGCTCTAGACTGCCCTGGTTAACAAGTCTGTTTGAATTAAACATAAACATGTCAGAAGGGAAGGTTATTGAACTTATGTTTAACAGCAGAACTTGAAGTACAAGGAGATGGGTGTGTTCATTGTATCCATAAACTCAGAGTTTCTGATAGGAGAAATTAAGAGGAAATTGTTCCTGCCCCACTTCCAACTTGGAGGTGAGTATGGGTCCCCCTGTGGTCACTGACCTTCAGACAGCAGTCTTGCACCAGAGAGATGGGAATACAAATAGGGGCCCAAGGAGAATGTGTTTCAGTGAGGGGGTCAAGATGTGGACACTTGTTCTGGAAGTGTTAATGTTGCATCTTTTCATTCACTGTAGAAATAGTTGAAGCTTCAGCCAAGTTCTTGGGAAGTGAACAGAGATTGTAGGTCAAACGTAGTCCTCCTTCTTCCTAGCCAGAGACCAAGAGAACTTAATAAAAGCATAATTATTAATTATGAAAATGCTCTGAAGGAAACTTTCTGGATATAATGATGAAGAATGGGAGTTTAGATTCCATGGTCCCAAAAGGCCTTTGTAAAAAAGGAAGTTCACGGAGGATCAAACAGGATTGAGTGGCACTTGGGGACACATCTGTGATCTGAAGAAAAAGCTGCCAGCAAAGGAAATATTCATAAATCAAAGCACATGGGACATTGAGGGGCAGAATGCCTATGCTGAAAGAAAGCTGCTATAAAGGCATGGCTGGTTGGAGAGCAGACATCCCCAAAAGTACGTAGTCCTCATTGCCTCTGGCTCCAATGGGGATGCCATCGATAAATCTGTGGTTCTGCAAGGCCCGTGGGTGGCAACAGCTGACATGGCCCAGGTGCCTGATGCTTGGCTAGAAACTTGGGCCAGTGGACTAATGATACTGGGATATATATAAAAGAAAAGCCATCGCCTCAGTTTTCTCCTTTATTAACCAGGCTAAATAGCAGGCACCTGCCGTACAGAGCACATGGCCTGCCACTTGCCTTCAGCGGAAGAAGTTTTGGATGTTTCAATGGGATGGGCTACAGACAGGTGTTATTGTGGCTGGTATGGCATTTAAATGTTTTAAACTAGTTGTCAAAATTTTAATATGAGCTATTTCTCATGCCCAGAGAGGACAGGGAGGGAATAAAAAGCACAGATTTCTACACTAAGATCCTTGTACTAGGAGCAACAAAGAGGGGTCCAGTTAACCCTGGTCATGGGTAGGATAATGCACTTTTTTAAAAAAATCAGAATCAAAGCTTTTCTCAAAAGGACAATATGGTATAACAGGGTTAATGTCCACAGTCAGCACCTACCACTTCCTCCTGGATCCATACCACTGTCTGCCTTCCTACTTTCCCTTTCTTCCATCCCCACCTTGAAAGGGAAGGCCATGGACCTATTTGGCCTCCTTCCATTCCCCTTTTTCTCCCCCCTTCCCTCCTTTTCTCCATCTTTTCCACCTGCTCTCCCTCCCTCTCTTTCTACTTTTGTTTTTTGTACTGAGGATTCAACCCAGAGCCTTGGACATATTTGGCAAGTGCTCTACTACTGAATTACATCTCTAGACACTCCCCCTTTTTAGTGCATATTAGTTAAATGCAGCATATGCTGATATTCTTTATCTCCTGTTATTCCCCTTCCCCCTTTGTTCCTTTCCCCTTATTCCCTTCTATGTCTTTAATGATCTCAATTCCACTTTCATGTTTTTGTTTTGCTTGTATTCCACATGATAGAAGACACTCATCTTTGTGGTTTTGGCTTATTTCTCTTAACATGATGATAATCTGGTTTCATTCATTTCCTTAGAAATAATGTGATTTTCCAGTACTTTTGAAGTGTTTTTGTGAGAGAGGGTCTTGCTAAACTCCCAGGGCTGTCCTTGAACTTGTGATCCTCCTGCCTCAAGCCTGGGCATACTGAGATTACAGGGATGTTCTGCTATGCCCAGAAACCTGTCCTTTTGATCTCCTGCTTGTCTTGTCTGGACATCAAAATTTGAGATCCCTGTACTAGGAGCAACAAGAGGGGACCAATTAATACTGGAAATGGGTAGGATAATGCAGGCTCCTTAGCAGAGTCACAGCATAAATGCTATCTTGGCAACAAGGTGAGAATTGTTGGTGGCTCATGTAGATGTGTGGCTGGGAGGATGGGACGAGATGGGGGTAGCTACATTTAAGTTTGGGTTTGCAGCACAGTGCATGGGAATTATCAGTGGAATCTTAGGTCAAACTTTCAATGTAAATGTACAACAGACAGATTAAGGAGAGCAGTAAGCTCTGAATGGCCTAGGTTTTTGAGTCATGTCACTTGGATACTATTGACTGTGCCAAATCCATCTTCATATGGAAGGTATGAATGAGACAGGAGTGGGGTGACACTGTGTTTCTAACAAGCTCCTGGACCCTTGAGTAGTGAGGGCTTAGTAATAAATTGCAATTGAGTGGGCCATGGACCTATTTGACCTAGAAAATAAAGATTTTCTGGCTTATGTAGTATTTATATTTTTAAAAATTTAGTTGCTAACAGTTTAACAATAGGCATTTTCACATAAAAATCTAAATTTACCCTCATTCATCATTTCATTTCATATTACTAAATATTTTTATTTTTAGTATTTCCCATAATTGATATTTTTGCTTGTTTATTGTGTATCCTCAGTAGGCTGTGAGCTTTGCACAGGCAGACACCTTGTCTGTCTTGCTTGCTCTGTTTCCTTTAAATTTAAAGCACTGTCTGAAATATAGTATACAAACCACATACTTATTATTTGTCCAGTGGTTGAACAAATTTGCTTTTCTACACAGCGATTACCACAGCTGGCACATGGCCATCTTCCAGATGTGTCCTTGAGAACTACAGGACTGTAAGGCATTTGGGGGGAGGAAGAAGAATATGGGCAGGAGGAATAGTCAGAGGATGAGAAAGACACAGACAGTGAGGGCCAGAGGTCAAGGGAGGAAAGAAAACAGTGGTGGGCAATCAGCAGAGTCCAGGCTGCTGTAGAGAGAAGGGGATGAGGAGCAGCAAGAGGAGGCCTCAGCAGGAGCTACTGGCCTGCCAGGAAGTAGGAGAGGACTTGGAGAAAGAAAATGTGAAGGCAGTACCTCGAAGTTGTAGCTCAGTTTTGAGAAATGATTATCGTGGCATGCAAATAATTTTAAGCCCATGTGTGGTAAGGGAACAACAATATAAAAAGATGGGGAATGGCGGGTGATGCCCTACCTTACAGCAGGTAGGAAGTCATGATGGGCACAGGTAGAAGGATTAAAAAAGGAGGAGAAATCCATTCCTTGGGATAAGAGGACGGGGGTTCAGGAGTTACAAACTCTCTAGAAATATGTGCCCTTAGAAAGTCTTCACTTAGGAGAACATTCTAGAAACCTTTGATGTCATCTGAGTAAGTAATAAATAATATGGACAAAGTTTTGCAAGTGAGAAGGACTGTGCACAGTGAATGTATTTATCTTAATAAATAATTTGTCTTTAGAGGAATTTGCAATGGCATTAGGTATTTTGCATCTAATCCATTGATTCCTGCTTCTTTCCAAGACTTTTCCAGAAGCATTGTTTTGGATATAATTTTCATGGTGGATTAAATATTAGGTAATTAAATGAAAGACGAGGTATCTTATCTGCAGTAGTAAAGGAAATGGATGAGGAAAAATATTATTACTAGTGGGCCTTGTAGGTGAAAGGCTAAAGAGAATTATGAGAAAGCTGGCTTTGTCCTAAAGCTTCGTGGTAGTCTTGATTATACTGTTTTTGACATTTTTATTTTGTGGTGTCAAGAAATACTTGTTCAGTGAGTAGACAAATGTAAGGTCAGATTGGCCACAAAAGCTGGCAGAACTATTTTAATGTTCAAGTTTCTGCAGTTGCCTCCCCTGCCTCTGTTTCAACTTTAAGGTATTTCTTCAAAGTGAGTTGATGAAAATATTTTCCAGTAATAAGACTTCCAGGCTGTCATGAGCACACTCATGGTCTTTTGGGAAGTCAGCCTACCCCGTTTCCTAGAGACTGTGCTATTTCAGGCAGCCCTCAGCCTGGTAGGGACAACCTGAGAGAGGCACTGAGGGCTGCTGGCTTCCAATCCTGACTGTTACAGGTTAGACTGGAGAAGTTAGAAAACTTCTCAGTAACTCTATTTCCTCATCTGTAGAATAGGTATAATAATATTTCCTGTCTTTCAGGATGAATGTTGAAGATTTAGATAATACAGGTATAGAATGCAGAGGAGTGCCTTGCATGGAGCGTCCAGTAAGTGCTACTAGCCATTATCGCTGTAAGTTCATTCCCTTTAAGAACAGTTAAAATTTATTTACTAAACAAGATTTAACATTTTTAAAAAATATATTATTCTTGGAGCTGGAAGTTTCACTGGCTCCAGATCTACTTCCGATTTGCATATCATCCTACAATCAGCTCCTGAGAGGCGAAGGGACTTATTCTGGAGATAATAAGAGCAAAGGTTGAAATAAACTCTGCCTTTTGACTCTTAATCCAGGCTCTTTTATTAACTCTCATTTCTAGGAATGGCTTGTTAAATTTCCAGAAATCATCCCAAGTAGAGTACCAATCCAAGTTTATCTAAATTGGTCACCCACAGCTATTATGGACTATATTGGGATATTTTGCTGAATTCAAGTACCTACAATATTTGAATTGACGTCAAGTGTGAAAAGGTCCTTTAAAGACTACTCCAAATACAGCCTCTCAAATATTCTCCAAATAACAGCAATGAAACACCCATCTCTGACAAAACAAAACAAAAAAGGGGATATAAATGAAAGACAATTATGTAGTGGAAAAAATATATATGTATATACAAAACAATTAGCATAGATATACAGCTACTTCCTCTTAGTTCAATGTGAAGAAAGATTTGTACTAATAGTGTTTGGACAGAATATCATGTCTGCATCTTGTACCATGACTAACCACTACGAAGAAAATGTGCAATGTATTAATTATTGGAACTGTCCTACTAACTTGTTTTGAAACTATCTCATTGTTATTTCTTTGTTATTAAAATTAATAAAAAAGTAAAAGAAAGGAAGGAAGAAAGAAAGAAAGGAAGGAAGGAAGGAAGGAAGGAAAGAAAGAAAGAAAGAAAGAAAGAAAGAAAGAAAGAAAGAAAGAAAGAAAGAAAGAAAGAAAGAAAGAAAGAAAGTCAAAACCTAAAGACTGGAATCCTGGAGGAGAGCATCGGTCCTACTGGCCGGTAGATGGTGTTGAGGTCTTATCGCAAGGGTTGGTGGAGGGGGAGGGGGCGAGAGGGGCAGGGCTCTGGGATACTGAGTCAGAGGGACTATCCAATTTAAAGCGTCTTCGTCACCATAGTGACTTCTGGGGTGGCTGCCCTGCGGAAATTTGAAATGACAGCTTGCTGGGAGACTGAGAGGATGGCATCAGGGAGCCTGAGTGGGCATCGGAGAGGAGGAGGGTAAAACTTGGGGATGCTGGGCAGGGCTTTGCAGGTCTTTCAGACAAGGTTGGCCAGGGTGGTGGCCATGGCTGGCGGGTACAGTTCCCTCTCCACACCTGTCTGTCTTTAGCTGTCCTGAGAATGGATGGAGTTGCAGGGCTTGGGACCTCTCTACCTGGACCGGTTACGAAGAGATTTGTGTTCATTTATCTGTTGAACGGAAGACTCATCTCTTGAAAAGAATCACAAGGAAGATCAAGAACTACACCTTCCTTTAACAAAAGACGAGAAAATAGACCTAGATAGTTGTTCTGACCATGAAAGGCAGATGACCTGTACAAAAGTACGAGGTCTAAATTGGGTAGGAGTCCAGAAATAGAGCCCAGGCCCCTTAATTCTCCTTTCTGCCTCTTCTTGGAGATTCCATTATTGTCATTAAAAACATCAATACTATCATTTTGTGGTGTACCCCTGAGCCGTATCTCCAGATCCCCATATCTTTCTTTCCCCTGACATTTTAATGTGGTTTATATTCTTTAATTCTTTCTGTTGTGTTATGTAGTAGAAAGAGTTCTTACAGAGTGAAAAAAACCTATAAGTATGGCTTAATTCTACTGTTAAGCTACTCTGTGAATTAGCAAGAGTTGCTTCGATTCAGTTTTCTCCCTTGGAAAACAGAGGCAAAGGTTCTATTTGTGATGAGCATGGAGTGAAATAATGTGTGAAGAGTCACATTTTTGAGGCGGCTGTGAGAAAGACACATACTTTAAGTTATTACTTATATGTGGAATCTAAAAAAGCTGAACTTAGAGAAACCAAGTGTAGACAATGGTTACCTTGGTGGGGGAAAGGAGGAGGTGCTCACCAAAGGGCACTAAGTCTTACTTGTGAGAGGAGCAAGTTCTGAGAGAACATGATGTTAATTAATATAGCACTGTACAATATTTGAAATTTGATGAGTGTTCTCATGGGGGCGAGAGAGAGAGAACTCACGTGAGAGAGACAGAGACAGAGAAAGTGTAAAAAGAGACAGAGGAGGTGAAGTCAGTGTTAACTTTATTGTGATAATTATTTCCTAATATACACATTGTAAATGTCCTGTTGTACACCTTAAATACATACAGTTTTTGTCACATCTCAGTAAAACTAGGAAAACAAAAAGACAAAGTAGATAAATAATGTTGAAGTAAGGCACTGTTTAGCAAACATCTACTAATGGGTCCTGTTGTAAAGAGTTCAAAAACAATTTATTAACTCTTTTAATTGAAGTAGGAATACTATTGTTTGTCTTTATAAACAGGAAAATAGGCATAGATTCTTACACAGCAAGGTATTGATGCCCTTTAAGGACTTTTGGTTTTTGTCCTTTTTTTTTCCTTTCAATTTTCTAAGGCTTATGGGCCTTAGCGTTTGTGAGCAGCAGATTCTTTTTCTTTTTCCTTCTCTCTCTCTCTCTCTCTCTCTCTCTCTCTCTTTCTTTCTTTCTTCCTTTCTTATTTTATTGAAGTACAAATATCAATGAGACAGTTTTAAGACACCTTAACAGGATGGATTCAATAAATTAATACACTGCAAACCATTTTCATAATGTTTTGGTATCGTACGAGGTGCAAACATATTATAGTTGCAGACATTATTATAGCAGGTGTCTCTTATCAGTAAATTAAGAGAGTGTAGCTGTTTACATATCTTATTTTTCATACCTGAATTACATCAAAGATTCAATAATTAATACTTTCTACCTTGCTTTTTTCCTAGTGGTTGTCCATAGAACTAGAAAAATATTTCCTAGTGTGTGTTCTTATATAGGTCTTTTTCTTTTGCGGAACTGGGGATTGAACTCAGGCCCTTGTGCTTGCCAGGGAAGCATTTATTCCATTGAGCCATCTCCCCAGCCCTGAGCAACAGATTCTTAAGTGTACTTCAGTCATCTGTGGGGTCCAGGTCATCATGATGGCCTAAATAGAGACAAAGAAATGAAAGGAAGGTGACAAAGGAGAAAATATAGGAATGTGGGAGAAGAGCGATTTCTGCTGACCAAAGTGTCACACACCTTTCATGAAATTACCTCTGTAGATTACTCTGCTAGTTTACATGCCGTCCTATGTATTATTTACTAGCAATTATTTTTGTCTATTAAAAGCATCTTTTTATGCAGAATTAGCTATACCACTGGCCAGGTCATACTGTATGAAACATCATGTACACCCAAACTGAAGGTGATTTGTATTTTCTGATCTTTTCCTTGGATGAAGTCATTGGAATTAGCGAGGAGGAGCCTAGTAGCTTTAGTGAAGTAAGCCTTATTCATTATTAAGATTCTCTCATCCCTGTTAAGTAAGAGGCCATTGACAGACTCATACTGTAGAAAATAATGGAAGGTTTCCATTCATTTGAGAGGGGGAAAAAAATCAGCTCTTCTTTTAAATGTAGTTTGGTGGAATTGTCTTTTGGGGGAAAATAAACTGAAATACTTAAACCATTATAACTTGCTAATTATAGTAGACAAAATAAAAGTCATAAGTGTAATCAGGTGGAGAATATAGGCTGTTTCTAAAAAAGAATTTGCTTTCCTTATTTCCCCTTAAAACCTCACAGAGCATCAGAAACCTAACTAGTGGGGAACCTTAAGCTTTTATTGTTCAAAGTAGATCTTGAGGTATTTTTATGTTTCAAAATCTAGTTTCTTCTAATAGAGTAAGTAAAGCATTTATACTCAACTCCTTATTTGCATTTTGCTTGGAATTCCTGGGCAAGGATGTGAAGACAGAGACACTCTGCAAATACTAGAAGTATCTGGTAGCTGAGCCCGTTTTATTTTGTTGTTCTTTAGGTTTGTCAGCAGTGGTTGTAGCTGTTGTGATAAGCTTGTATTCATTTTTAAATTTTATGCTGGAAGGAAAAACCTTTGTCTTAGAAATTTTCCAACTTTTGTTTTAGGAATGAGTCAGAGACCACCAAGACTATATTTTAGGCGAGTAGCTTCTTCCATTTGCTTCTTTTATCTTTTCAGTTTACCAGGAGATTGTATCTTAGTCCCCAGTGCCAACTGTTAGTTCTGAGAAAAGTGAGTTTAAATAGATTTATTAACTGCTTTGCTTTTTGCCTCTGAGTTCTTGTTGTGTTTAATTTGTCTGCCTGGACTGCAAGGTCTCTGAAGTAAGGGGATTCACAACCGAATTCTTGGAGGAGGCTCTCGGCCCATCTGGATGGCGGGCCACCCAGCACACCGACGCACTTGAGGTACTGGCTGAGGTAAATTTAATTCTGTCGTTAAGACATTTGTCTCCAGCCATAAGCACTTTACTTCAGACTGTGGTGGCCAGATTACTTATTTTTAATTAAAGTTTATGAGCTGATTGAAAATAGCATGTTTTTCCCATCAAATTGCCACGGAGTATGAAGTGTCCTGTGATTTTTAAAGACGACTGAGAAGCTATCACAAAATTAAGGTGGTTTAAGTGTCACTGTCCTTTGACAAGAGGAAACAGATTGTAAACCTCTGAAATGGAGGAAGTATTTGAGAACATTTAAAAATGAAGGAGGCCTACTTCATTTTTTTACCTTCTTAATTGTAGGCCATTAAATAGCTCTAACCAAAAAAAATTTAAAAACTAGTCTACTTTTTGTCTAACAAATTTGTAGATATATGGTTATGTTTTGACAATGTATCCCATAGCAGGAAGTAAAAAAAAAAATCTTATTTTTCAACTGGTTGGGCCTTGTACATTAAATTTGCACTCTAATTACAGCTGTGAATTTTTCTCAGTGTTTGTGAACTGGACCACAGAAAAACCCTGTTAAGCTAAAATGTTAAACCAGGGAGTGTGACTACAAGTTGTTGCTGCGGGTCCTTTAGAAAATGACATCGTATACTGTAGTCATTAGGTACAAGGCAGTGGGTTGCAGCTGTTCCTTGTGAATTTTTAAAGTCTGGATTATGCTAATATCTTTAGCTCAAGTTCAGCTCTATTAATTTCCTTATGGTGCTTCCCCTCTTCCACACAGTCAATTTTCTAAAAGCAGTCAGAATCATTGTCTTAAAAGAGTAGTATGCATGTGTCCACTTAAAACTCCATTTGTTCAGGGCCTGCTGCTGACTTTTCAGCTTTGTATGGCACAAGAGAGCAGGTAATGTCAGAGCTCCTTCTCATGCTCAAAACAGCCTGGTTATCCTACCTCATCTCTTGCTACCTCTCCTCACCTCTAATCTCTGGTCCCAGTCAGAAGTACTGGAACTTCTCTATTCCTTTCTCCTCCTCCAGCTACCAAGGTTTTCTCTGTCTCAGACTTCTGCACCTTCTGTGCCCTTAGATGTCCGCTTCCTTTTCCTTCTTCTCAGCTCCGAGGAGCTTACCTTGGCCATGCCAACAAAACTATATCACCACACTTCCGGTTACTCTCTGTTACATACTTGCTGACATCTTGATGCATTTTCTTCTTGCTTAAAATGTAAATGCTCTCGGGTAACAGCCAGTCCAGTCTTATTTATCCTTAATGTGATGGAAGAAGGCTCCTTATCCCTATCCATGCTTAAGAAAAAAGTAGGCTACCACAGTGTTTCATATGTGTGTCTGAATTTTGATTTCCATATGTTAAATTCTGTGCCATTATTTTAAATTTCAAATTATAGATGTGGACTTCTCCCCTTGAAGGCATCATCGGGGCTTACCAAACCGCGTGTTTGCGAATTTGAAGTGAGCACTTTTACTTCCGAGTACAGAAAAGTGCTCCTCGATCTGAAGAAATATCAGTTGCCTCTGCAGGCACTGTGGGCGGTGTTTGATGATTCAGTGGTGTTTGATCAGATGGCTTTTGCAACCATCAGGTAGGAAAAGAAGCTGATAAAACTAACTGTGTGCTAAAAAGTTAACTGTCATTGCAATACTTGAAATATTTAGGAGATTTCAGTGTGTGTGTTTGTGTGTATGTGTGTGTATGTTCTGTTTTGTTTCCTTTGTTTATAGTGCTGGATTTTGAACTCAGGGCCTTGCATGTGCTAGGCAAGTGCTCTGCCAGTGAGTTACATCTTCAGCTCCTAGGAAAATCTTTTTCAAATTTTCAAAATTTAACAACTACTTTAAATTTAGAAAGTTTAAAAAATGCTTTAAACATTCCTTTTGTGATCATTTCAAACTTGCAGAAAAGTTGAACAAATAGTAGATTCTTATTTATCTTTCATTTGGTTTCCTCAGATTTTAATTACAGATCTATTTTTTATCTAGTTAATAAAAATTTAGAAATGCTTTAAAACATGTGTTTACTAAGGCTTATGGTTTGGTGTATTTGCAAATAATAGGGCAAAGAAGGAAAGGAGGTCAAGAAATTTGAATACCATGTACTATGCATTGATAAGACAAATACACATTTTTTAAAGGATGTATCTTATCAAAGGTATTTTCTCAGGGTACTACTTGGGGCTTTAGGTATGCTTTAAAGGATATTTCAGATACATCATCTATTAAGTAATTTCTAATATAGATAGCATTTTGATCATATATATATATATATATATATATATATATATATATATGAAAGAAAGTTGACATAGCTATTTAAAAAAAGTACATACACTCTAAGAACTAGAAGATGAGATAATATAATGATCATATGTTAATAATGTGGCTTTGTACTTTTAAAGTCCTTTCCAATTACCATTTCTGAGTTAGCCTGACTTTGCTGAACTTAATTTGAGTACTCTACAAGCAAGCGGAATGTCTTGGACTCTGCTTTTCACATTCCGTGGTAAATTTCTAATTGCATCCAGGAACATTTAACACTAGGTTTTCAGCAATAGACCAAACAATGTAAACTTAAAGAACTGTTTTATGTCCAACACCAATATAACTCTTTTATGTGTTTCTCATGTTAAAAAAAAATTATCAGTTGAAGGTAAAAATATAATTGGTGAATTTTTAAAATGAGGAATCAGAGAGCTAATCTCTTTATGGTTTTAAAAGTTGGTAGAAGAAGGGCAGGCCAAATAACTTAGTGGATTAAAGTGCCTGCAACTGCCCCCAGGGTGAGCTGAGCCCACAATTGAGGCTGGGCATGGTGGAGCGCCTGTAATCCCAGCTCTTGGGAGGCTGTAAACAGGAGAACCACTACAAGTCTTATCTAGTAGTAAGACTCTGAACACCCTGTAGATCCTTCCCTAAAATACAGAAGAAAACAGAAAGTTGGTAGAAGAGTTCCTGAAGTTGGTGATATTATTTGAGAAAAAGACTGGCTGAATTTATTCTTCATCAGAGGACTCAGATTCTGGTCAGTGCCTGGAGAAAGTCAGACCAGGCAGATTTTCATTTGTTCACTAATACGATAAATACTTGAGAGCCAGTTCCTCAGCTTGGCTGTTGCATCAATAAGAAGCAGTAGGCATCATCAGAAAGCTGTCTACAGCCAGCGATGAGCCTTGTGGACATAATCAGACAAACATACACATACGTGTGCTTAGAATTGGCAGAGCACGGTAAAGAAGTAGCAAATGTCTTAAGCCCAAGTCACATTGTCCCCCGCTACTTCGTTATTTCCTGAGGAAATGACGATTGAACTTGGGGGGGGAGCTGGGAACAGATGCGCGAGCTCAGGCAGTTTCAGGAGCTAAAAGAGGTTGGGTGCAGACAGTGCTGCAGGAGCCCCAGGACATCTCCGATGGGGGCAGCTGGTGGGCTCCACACTTCAGGGATTTGTAAGCCAATTAATAATTTTTGTCTTTAAAAGCAGGTGGGAAGCCACCCAAGGGCTTTCATTTTTGGAAGAATATGATCGATGCTGTGTTTTAAAAGGCTCATTGAGGCTCATATGTGGGAAAACAAATGAGAAGAGGACAGGGAAGCCTGTGAAGAGGCAAGAAAGAGCTGAAAGGGGAGTATGCAGAAGACGGATTTCTTAAGAGAATAAAGTGGCTGGGAGTTGATAGTGGAGTAGGTAGGAGAGATCAGATGAACAGTTGTAGGAGAAGTTGTCGCTGACTTCCAGGTTTCTTTCTGGCTTGAAAGACAAAAGGAGGTGCAGAGATTAGTGCTGTGTAAATGCCTGCTGCCACAGGGGGAGCATGATGTTTAAGTGGAGTTATGCAATGTAAATATATTTTTTACCAGGTAGGGAGGAGGAAAGCTTGACCAGCATGTTATATGGGGATTTGAAAGCCCTGGGGAAATGGGGCATTTATATATAAGGGCTCTGAGGCAGGAGAGCTATGGTCACTAGCGGCTTCGTGTTCTCACATCCCGTGAGCATTTTTCTGATTGTACTGATCACCTGACCACATCCTAGGCATTCAGTCATTCCCATCTTTTTAGGATGCGATCCTCTTAGCTTCTGGGACACAACTGTTTATATGCTAGCTCATGGGCTTGCTTTAGTTTTTTTCTTTTCTTTTCTTTTTTTTTTTTTTCTTTTGGTGACAGGCTGTCACTGTGCAGTTCAAGCTGGCCTTGACCTCACTTTGTACCTCAGGCTGGTTTCAAACTCACAACAGTCCTCCTGCCTCAGCCTCCTGAGTGCTGGAATTACAGGTGTGCACCACCACACTTTTCATGGCTTGCTTTCTTAGTCATCTTGGACATCTCTCCCCCTCATGCTCATATTTATCATGTTGAAGTTTCCAAGGGATCAATCCTGTGATATTACTTTAATTTGTTTTCTATTGCTATAAAAATACCACAGACAACTGGATAATTCATTCGTCTCCCTCTCTCACGCCCCTCCTCACCCTCTCTCTCTCTCTCTCTCTCTCTCTCTCTCTCTCTCTCTCTCTCTCTCTCTCCTTTCATTGTTCTGAAGCCCAATAGTATATAAGTCTTACCTCTTAGGAATCTTAGAAAGGAGACCAAGAGTGGCCAGGGAGGACAAGGGGGATATAAGCATAATTAGCATTCATTATGCATAGGTACAAACTCCTCACAATGAATATAATCATTATAACAATAAAAGTAAACATTTATGAAAACATACACTCGCAATGGAAATTACATTTCACCATGATCTTTCAAGAGGACATTCAAACCATGCCAGCCATCTCCGTTTCTATTTCCAATCAGTCTTGGATACATATTAGAATCACCCAGAGATCTGAAAGTGTTTGAAAGATTATGAAAATGTTCTAATTAATACATAAGGAAGGAATGACAGAGTAAGGTTATGTGTATTTCATGACCACTAATGAAATGAAAGCTACAGGCATTGATTATTAGTGGCTGCTGAAGGATTAGGTAAAAAACTGATGGAGATCTGTGTGGTCAGTGGATTGAGCTGACAACACCTGAATCTTAATGATCAATCTTGGTCTTAAAAAGATATGACCAAGTCGGGGTGTAGTGGTGCATGCCTGCAATCCGAGTGCTGGGAAAGCTGAAAACAGTAGGACCACCATGAGTCCGAGCTACATAGTTATACCCTGTAACAAATACATAAAATAAAATAAAGAGCTGACCAGGCATTGTGTGTTTCATACTGACTTTTCTCATTGCTGGGTCAAAACATCCCACAGCCACAACTGCAAGAAGAGAAGCATTATTTTGGTTCACACTCTAGAAGTTTAAGTCCATGCATGGTCAGCAGCGTGTAGAAGGGTCAGGCAGGAGAAGGCTGCTCAGGGCATGGCACCAGGAAGTAGAGAGAAAACTGAGAAGCTTGGAAGGGAAACACACCCTTCTGAGCTCCCCCCCCCCCCCAGCGGCCCCTCCTTTTCTGACCCAACCACTTCTCCTAAGAGCAAGTCAGCTAATAGCAGCCAGTCATCTCCAAAGTCCTGCCTCTGAGTCCATGAGGCTCTTGGGGGAGAGCTAGATCCAAACCATAACAATGTGGGCCAGGGAGATGGCTCGGTAGAGCAAGTGCTTCCCTGGCAAGCGCAAGGGCCTGAGTTCAATTCCCGGTTCCACCAAAAATAAGTAAATAAATAAACCATAACAGCGTGTTCCCTGACAAAGCTACTGTATGCCTACCTTTCTTAAAATATTCTTGTAAAAAGTATTTTCCAAAACCAGACAAGTCTCCAAGTCTTACTATCAATTTACTAGAGATGAAAGAGATGGAAGAATGTGCTAAGTTAACCCCTAGGGACAAAATTAACAAAATTCAGAGTGGAAAACCATGAAATTGTAAGGGAAAAAAAGAGGAAAGAATAATTATAGAATAAAAGTGATTTAAGAGATATTTTAAGTAACCCTACAACTGACCCTTACTTGAAGCCTGATAAATCTTGTAAAACAACAACTTTTCTCTCCAACAAATGACATCACCACCTCCCCAGCTGCCGAGCAGGTCATTTAGTTCTGGTAGAAAGGAGACAATTAGGGCATCTGAACATTCCTTGGGTATTTGATACTATTAAGGAATTAATACTTTTTGGTTATAAATGTTTATTTTAGAAATACACACTCAAATTTTATAAATGATATATATGTCAGATTTGCTTCACAGTAATCCAGTGTCAGAGTGGAGAGAGAAAAAGGACAGGAGTAGTCAGGTGGCATAGAAGCAAACAAAGATTACCTATGAGTTGATAATTGTTGAAAGGGGGTCACTGATACATGGCATTCAAGACCCTGTGGCTCTACTGCAGTATAATTTTCCATAGTAATAAAAAAATTATTAAATCACTCAGGGAATTTTAAAAAAATATGGATACCAGAGGGCCAGAGAGGTAGCTCAGTGGCATAAGCACCTGCCTGGGAAACACAAGGTTCTGAATTTGATCACTTGGTACCTCTTCCCCAGCAAGATTCTGAGTTATGGGTTTAGAATAGAAAATGAAACTTTAAAAGTGCCCCAGAGGACTCTACAGGTAGCCAAGCTTAATACTGTGTCCCAAGATGATGTCACCTGTTGCTGTCATGTCATTGCTGTGCTTCTGCCTCCCAGATAGCCCTTCCCTTGAGCTCTAGGGTTCTATAATCACCTTGCATCCGGGCCATTTTCCCACTTGGTTCAATAGGCGTTTCAACTGGACCACTGCGGACGTGGAACTCATTTTCGAATCCAAACTCCTCTCTCTCAGTCTTTTCTGTACAACAAGTGACAGCACCATCTACCCAGATGGTCAGTTAGTCAGGTAAAAAGAGAGTCCTAACAAAACCAGTGTTGTGGGCAGACTTCTTTAGCTGATCTTAGGTCCTTTACCTTGTGTGACTAGTTTTCTGCTCTACGAAATACACAGCGTTCATGTGTCTGAGACAATGCTGTGGATTTCCTGTAGAGCTAGTTGGTTATTTATTTATGTACTTATTTATTTATCTATTTTTTGAGACAGGGTCTTGCTGTGCAGTTGATGTTGCCATGAACTCTCTGTGTAGTCCAGGCTGGCCTTGCGCAAGTACCAGTTCTCCTGCTGCGGCCTCCTGAGTGCCGGAATTACAGGTGTGCAGAACCATGCATGGCAGTAGGAGTCTAAAAATTCGTTTAATAGCTCTCACCTGTCTAAGGCATCCACAGTTCGAGCTAGTAATTGAATTTGAATGACCCAAAGCCCCTGGTCTCCAGCTTTTACTTTGATCCCAGATCTTACTGTTACCCAGCTGGATTTCTTCCTGCATTCAGGTAATTCCTCCTCCTCTGTCTCCCCAGAAGCTGAGGCTATAGGTGCTGCGCTTCTACTCGTTGTTTGGTACTAAGTTTTTTTTGTTGTTGTTAACAAAATGTTTGGAGGAATGTAGGATGAAAAAGATACATACAATTACTTTGTCAGATGTGTTGAGCTCTAGCTAAGATTTCAGGTGTTTATGATTAATCTTGTACATACTGGAAAAGTAGTCATCCATGGATTGATTCTATTTTTTAAAATAATTTTATTGGGAAACAAATAGCAATGAGACAGTTTCAAAACCAATTAGTAGTACAGTTTTGATAATTAATACATTGAATATTGTTGTCTTAGTGGTTATTGATTGTAAAAGATGCAGACATGATATCCTGTCCAGAAACACTACTAGAACAAATCTTTCTATTCATTGAATTAAAGATTAATGCTATTTGTCTCATATTCTCTCCTTTTTTGCCTCTTTATGTCTGTCTGTCTGTCTCTGTCTCTCTGTCTTTGTCTCTATCTCTCTCTCTGTCTGTCTGTCTCTGTATTTCTCTCTGTCTCTGTCTCTCTGTCTTTGTCTCTGTCTCTCTCTCTGTCTCTGTCTCTTTCTCTGTCTCTGTATCTCTCTGTCTCTGTCTCTGTTTCTGTCTCTGTCTCTCTTTGTCTCTCTGTCTCTCCCTCTCCCCCATCTCTCTGTTTCTGGGCAGAAATGGGCTCATGCACATGTGGTACGATCCCTGTACAATTCAGTAAGTGACTTGTGCAAAGGCAGGGATATGTGTGCATTAGTGCTCAGTAACTGAGTTTTAAAGCAGAATTCAAGAGCAACTAATAGCTCACTGTAAATATGACAAAATATTTAATTTAACTAGCGTGTAAAAAAACCCTCTGTTAAATGCAATGATGCTTGAAAAATGGTGAAATTATTCAAATTACAAAAGTAGCTTTTGCTTTCATTGTTTTAAAGAACATGTTTAGAGGTCTATGGTTTTCAGTTGTGTATGTGTGTGTGCAGGGTCTCACTATGCAGCTCAAACTCGTAGTGAGCCTCCTGTTTTCAGCTTCCCCAGCACTGGGAATTACAGGCGTGTGCCACCATGCGCAGACTGGCATATGGTTTTAATTTAAATTTCTATAGTAAAACACATAGCGCAAGACTTACCTGCAGGTGTTTTGCCAAGCTCTTGCCTTACTTGACAAATAGATAAAAGCACTAATGACTGTTGGAAGTGAAAACATTCCAAAATACTGAAATGTACCTTTTCTAATTTATGATATTTTTAAAAGCCTTTCCGTACGAAAACACTATGCTCAACCCGGCATCCAAATACATGTTTTGTGCCTTGTTAAATGTGTCTCTAACTTATTATTCCACTAGATGGAGCTCTAAGACCAGTACTTTTTTTCATCTATGCCTTCCCAGTAATAAGGTGCAATAAAAATAAAATCAGAATTAGCACCTCCCCAAAAGGATTGCATACGGTAATTTTCACCCTTTGTGACAGATTCTTGGATTGCATAAGACAGATCAGCAAACCTTCACATTTTGTGGAACCCAATTTGATCTAGTCAGCTTATCTTGGTTTAAGTAGTAAGTAATAAATATGTGAAAACCCGGTTAATGATCCTTGCTTTCTTAGAACGATGTATACCTGACATCAAATTCCTAAATGGGCTGTGATTTTTATTTAGGCCTTCCAAATTTTCTGTTGTGCTTATCCTATTATCCAACAGCGTATTCAACAAAATGCCAATAAGCCTGAATATTTTCTGGGTTTGATAAGGCTTATGTGTAAACAGCAATGATGGGTTTTGATTGAAGTGAAATGTAAGTGGTAGGGAATATCGTGGCACTATGCAGAATTCAATCTTGGAGAAAAACTATATTCTGATTTGACAGCTTTATGTGTGCCAACAAGATGTGATTTCCACATAACTTTGTGCAGCATGGGCAGGTGGAAAAGCCTGGGGGAGGGGAACTGTTTTGGTTATAGAGAAGAGACTGACACATAACAGAGAGCCTGGAATGTTACCAGATGTAGCACATTGGAAAGCTTCCTGGGTTAAGACAGGAATAGAGCTCCTTACAGACAAAACTTTAAAAAAAAAACAAGCCAAGTTATCTTGATTTTTTTACTGCATTGATGAATGTTTTCTTGTTGCAATTCAAAGCACACTATTTCAGAACATAGGGGTCTTAGACATAGATGTTGGTTCATTGCTTTCAAACTATGAAGTGTCAACATAATAAGAAAAAAATAAGCTGATTCTCCTGGGTTCTAGAGATGCTATGAAGCATGTTGTAAGACTTGAATCTTAATCCCCACCATTTAATAGACCTGATCAAACAGTCAGTGGTTTGCTCCCCAGTCCTTGTTTGCAAAGTGGATTCCCAGAATATCTTTAAATGAGTATGGATTAAGCAAAGCAAACTAAACAAAATCTTTGTTTTTCAAGTGTTATATAATTCATTTACTTGAGGAGTAGGGAAAATACTTTTATTCATTTAAGATACTGTTTGAGTGCATAGAACAATTTGATATAAATCTGTTTAGGATATGGTTCAGTCCCCCACTTCCATTTTATTGAGAGCATAACTAAAACACACACACACACACACACACACACATACACACACACACACACACACACTGTCTAAGGCAATGATTCTTTTTTTCTTTCATTTTGTGCATTTGGTAGAGTCTCACTAAGCAGCTTGGACTCATAGTGATCCTCCTGTTTTCAGCTTCCCCAGCGGGTCAGAGCCAGTGCAGCATGCGAGACCAGAATTGAACCCTTGTTCCTATGCTTGCCAAAGCGGATGTTTAGTCCACTGAGCTATCTCAGCAGCCCTGAAGACAATGATTCTTAACATTGACTGCACATCAGCATCCTTAGGAAACCTTTACTTATTTTTCTTAATTTTTTATTTTTGGTGGAACTGGGGATTGAACTCAGGCCCTTGCACTTGCGAGGGAAGCACTTATTCTACTGAGCCATCTCCCCGGCCTGGAAACTTTAAAAAAAAAAAAATACACCTCTGTTTCCAGAAACCAATTTATTTGGTCTGGAATGTGGCCTGAACATCAGTATTTCTAAAACCTCCCCCAGATGAGTTTGATATAGTACAAAGCGAGGCTTAGAAACACAGTCCTAAGGTATAGCTCCCCAGCAGCCACCTTCCTTCCTACGCCACACCCTAGAGCCTGGCTTGCTATATGCTAGGCAAGACTAGCTAGCGCTGAGCTGCATTCCCAGTCCCAGCTCTCTTCGTGGTAGTGGAAATTGAACCCAGGGCCTTCACACTGAGCTACATGCCCAGCTCTTTTTATGAGGCTCAAAATTTGCCCAGGGAGATCTTGACAAACTTGTGCCTTTCCTGCCTCATGTCCTCGAGTGCTGGGCTGGCCTATTCCACCAGACATGGCTCACAACCCATTTCAAGTCTGACCCCAAATCTCCCTAAGTTACTTAGACTGGCTTCAAACTTGTGATCCTTCTGCCTCAGCTCTGAGTAGCTGAGATGGCAAGCATATGCCTCTATAACAGTTGTCAGTATACTTTTAACTGAAAAAGAAGCTATCCTTTAAAAACTACATATTTTTTAAATTTTATTTTATTGAGAGTTTCAAAGCTGATTAATAGGAAAATTTTAGTAATACTTTTCATATTGTTGTCTTCCTAGTGGTTATCCATAGTACAAGAAGCAAAGAGTATTCTGTACAAACACTATTAGTATAAATCTTTCTTCTCATAGAATTAAGTGAAAGTAGCTGCATATCTATCCTAACTATTCTGTATGTACAAATATAAAGTGGTCCTCCCTTTGTATCACCTTTTGTTGTTTAGTCCTGTCAGAGTTGGATATTTTATTGGCATTCAATTACTTTAGATGCCTGAATTCAGTAAAACACTCCAACACAGTTCAGCACTCCACAATAGTAGTGGGTTACTCACAGAAGTTGTTGACTATAGCCTTTTACACCTCAGCATATTAATATGGCTTTACTTTATATAACTTGTCTTTATATTTTTCTGCTGGATGGTTAAGACTAAGATAAAGCAAGACCTAGATAACAAGAAATGTAACTTTTGTATCTGAGAAGGTCAGTCAGTCCCCTCAGGATTTATCCTGTAATCCTGTACCACACTTTGTAGATCCTTTGTCAGTGTCAGCCATGTGGATGAGTCATGGCCGTTGCTTGACAAATTTGCTCTCTGTGAAAGCCTGAGAGAAAGTTTTCTCTCCATGTGACTCTTCTTAGGCACACTATAGATCATTGATCACATTTCTCTGTGGCTCAATAATCTCCTTGATCAGAAAATTGGGGACATAACTAAGTTACCTGATGTTACAGTACAGGTTCTCCTATGTCCTGAGTCTTCACTGACCTTGAAGGGCTGGGGCCAAAATGTTGGCTAAACTTGCAGCCCTTCCTTTTCTCCAATTTCTGATCTGTGAACTTAGGTTGTTAAGCCTTCAGAAGAGAAGCTGATTATTACCCTGCAACATTTGCAGTTCTGTTTACCCTCACTATCTGTCAATATCAAACATCTTAGGCATAACACGGAACAGGTATTTTCCACTTTACATCCTTACAGAAAATGAGGGAAAAAAACAAAAGAATAGAAATATACACATATTTTTACACAGAAGTTTAGAAAACTAAGCATATGCATCATTGTAGCAGGACAGACCTGTAACATTATTTTTTTCTTTTGTCTTTTTTTTCATTTAGATAAATAAATAAAAAAATAAAAATTAAAAAAAACTTTTACTTTTGAGAGAATCTGGTAATAATTGGTACGTCATGACAAGAGGTATGTAGCAGACCACAATGACAGTCATGTCAAGTGTGACCCTTCTATTACACGTTGCGATCTTCAGTGCAGTTGCTTGGTTCACAACTGTCAGCATATATAGATAGGTTGAGAGTCCTACCAATTAACTGCTACTTTCAAAAACCTGCTGTTTCTCAGACCATTGCCTTGCCCATCTTGCGTGTATGACTTTGATCTTGTCATGTTTCCCAGCTTTTCTCCTTGTCCTCTCCTCATTGCCCAATCCTCAACTTATCACTTTCCTTTTATTTGTGTTATACCTTTCTATTTGTAATTCTTTTGAGTACTTACACTAGAAGGACTATATGACATTTGCACATGTGGGTCAGGTTTATTTTACTTATAAGTATACCTTCAAGTGGCATCCACTTAAATATGAAGACTTCAAGTTTATCATTCTTTATAGCTGAGTAATACTCCATTATATAGAAATACCACATCTTTTTCAACCATTCCTCATGTGATGGACATCTAGGTTGTTTCCAAGATTTGGCTATCAAAAATTGTGCTGCTATAAACATAAGTACACATATATCACTATGATATGACATTTTCAGTTCCTCCAGGAAAATTCCCAGTAGGGGGATAGCTGGCTTGAATGGGATTTCCAGTCCTAGTTTTATTTTATTTTACTTTTGTTTCATTGAAGTACAAATATTGATGAGACAGTTTTAAGATAACTTGACAAGATGGATTTCATAAATTAATACATTGCAAACTGTTTTCATAATGTTTTGGTATCATAAAAGGTGTATACATGATATTATACTTACAGACGTTATTATACCATATGTCTCTTATCAGTAAATTAAGAGAGTGTAGCTGTTTGTGTATCTTATTTTTTATACCTGAATTATATCAAAGATTCAATAATTAATACTTTCTACCTTGTTATTTTCCTAGTGGTTGTCCATAGTACTAGAAACCGACATAATATCCTGTTCAACCACCATTAGTGCAAATCTTGCCCCTCATAGAATTATGTAGAAGCACAGCATTATCAATCCCAACTGTACTGTCCATACACACACATCATGATTTTTCCATTCTATGCCCCTTTTTGCTCTACACCTGTCAGAGATGGGCACTCCATTATCATTCAACTAACTTAGGTGCTTGAACTCGACAACACAATCCAACACAGTCCAGCATTTCACAATAGTGAGAAGATGTTGTTGACCATAGCCATTTACAGCTCAACTTAATATTATGGCCCTGTGATGTTTACTTCATTTTTATACTTTTCTGCTGGATGGTTAAGACCTAGATAGAGCAAGACTTATATACCAACACATGTACTTTATATTTCTTATGAGGTCAGTGAAGTCCCCTCACGGTTTATCTTGTAGTCCTGTACCTTATTCTGTAGATCCTTTGTCTGTGTCATCCATGTGGATGAGTCACAGCCAATGCTTGACCAGTTTGCTCTCTGTGAGAGCCTGAGAGAAAGTTTTCTCTCCATTTGACTCTCCCCAGGCACCCTAGAACTTCAATCTCTTTCCTCTGTGGCTCCATAATCTCCTTGTTCAGAAAATTTGGAGCTCAACTGAGTTTGATGATGTTGCAGTACAGGTTCTCCTATGTCCTGAGTCTTCGCTAACCTTGAAAGGCTAGAGCCAAAATGTTGGCTGGCCTTGTGGCTCTTCTATTTCTCCAATTTTGATCTGTGAACTTAGGTTGTTAACCATCCAGAAGAAAAGCTGATTAGTATCCTGCAGCATATGCCATTCACTTTGCCTTATCGGACTGAATTGATTTTCGTTGTTGTACGTTTCCATTTGTATTTGGGCTTTTCGCTTCTTATACTAGGGAGACTATACGATATTTACACATGTGTGTCTGGTTTATTTCACTTATGAGTATATGTTCAAGTGGCATCCACTTCAATATAAATGCTTCAAACTTATCATTCTTAAGAGCTGAGTAATACTCCATTATATAGAAATACCACATCTTTTTCAACCATTCCTCATGTGATGGACATCTTGGTTGCTTCCAAGATTTTGCTATCACACATTGTGGTGCTATAAACATAGGTACACATATATCACTATGATACAATGTTTTCAGTTCCTTTGAGAAAATTCCCAGTAGGGGGATAGCCGGCTTGAATGGGATTTCTAGTCCTACTCTTTTGAGGAGTCTCCACACTGACCTCCACAATGGTTGTACCAGTCTACATTCCCACCAGCAGTGGAGAAGTGTTCCCTTTTCTCCACAACCTCTCCAAATTTGTTGTTGGTTGATTTCCTTATGTTAGTCATTCTTTCTGGAGTGAGATGGTATCTCAGTGTTGGTTTTATTTGCATTTCACGGATGACTAGAGATGTGGAGCATTTTTTCATATATTTATTCGCTTCTTTAATTTTGTCCTCTGAGAAGTGTGTATTCATCTCAGATGCCCATTAGTCTTAGTTTTTGAAGGAGTCTCCACACTGATTTCCATAATGGTTGTACCAGTCTACATTCTCACCAGCAGTGGAGAAGTGTTCCCTTTTCCCCACAGCCTCTCCAACATTTGTTGTTGGTTGATTTCCTTATGATAGGCATTCTTTCTGGAGTGAGATGGTATCTCCGTGTTGTTTTAATTTGCATTTCATGGATGGCTAGTGAATTGGAGTATTTTTTCATATATATATTTGCTTCTTTAATCTTGTCCTCTGAGAAGGACATCATCTCAGACCCCCATTGCTGGATTGGGTCTTTAAATTTAAGCGCCCTAATGTATTTTAGTTCTTTATAAATTCTAGAGAGCAGAACTTTGTCTGAGTGCTTGTTAGTTAAGTTGTTTTTTTTTTTTGAAATTTGTGGGTTGTCTTTTCACTTTTTGGTAATTTCTTTTGACGTGCAAAAACTTCTCAGTAAGAGTTGGTCTCAGTTGTTAATTCTTTCAAGTGTTTTCCATGCAATTACATGTTTGTTCATGAACTCTTTACCTTACCCCTATGGCTTCAAGAGTTCCTCCTACTTTCTCTTCCAGAAGATTTAATGTTTAGATCTTTAATCCTTTTTGACTTTAGCTTAGTGCATGGTGATAGAGCTGGGTCAAGTTTTAATTTTCGACATGTAGAAAGCCAGGTTTTCCAGCACCATTTGTTAAAGTGGCTGTCTTTCTTCCAGTAAGTGTGTTTGGGCTCTTTGTCAAAGGTCAGGTGGCTGAGTGTGTTCATAGAGGCCTCTGCATCTTCTAATCTATTCCATTGATCCTAAGGTCTATTTTGTTGCCAATACCTTGTTAATTTTATCACAGTAGTTTTGTAGTATAATTTCAAGTCAGTAAATGTGATGCCTCCTGCCTTGTCTTTGTTGACCAGGATTGCCTTTGCTATTCTAGGTCTTTTCTGGTTCCAAATAAATTTTAGAAATGATTTCTCTGAGAGTTATGTTGGTGGCAGTTTGATAGGGATTGCATTAAATCTGTACAACAATTTTGGGAGTATGGTCATCTTCATGATGTTGGTTCTTCCTATCCAGGAGCATGGAATATCTTTCCATTTTCTGAAATCCTCTATGATCTCTTTTCTTAGAGTACTATAGTTTTCTGTGAAAATATCTTTGACTTCTTTGGTTAAGCGAATTCTAAGGTATCCCATTTTCCTTAGTGCTATTATAAAAGGTATTGTTTCTCTAATTTCCCTCTCAGTACGTTTGTTATTTGTGTAGTGGAATGCTATTGACTTTGTATCCTGCTGTGCTACTGAATTTGCATATTAATTCTAGTGGTTTCTTGATGGAGTTCTTGGGTTTTCCAAGCAAAGTATCATGTCATCTGCAAATAATGATAATTTAACTTCTTCTTTACCTATTCTTGTTCCTTTTATTCTCCCTGTTGTTTAATGGTTGTAGCTAATGATTTCAAAGCTATATTAAATAGGAGGGTGATAGAGGACATCCTTGTCTTGTACTAGATCTAAGGGTAAAGATTTGTTTTTCTCCATTTAGAATTATATTAGCTGTTGGGTTGTCATAGATGGCTTTTATCAAATTGAAGTAGAGGTGTTCTATTCCAATTTTCTATATGAATGAGTGTTGGACTTTATCAAAAGTTTTTTTCTGCATCAGTTGAGATGGTCATGTGGGTTTTAGATTTCAGTCTATTAATATTACATTTATAGATTTTCAAATATTGAACCATCCTTGCATTCCTGGGATGAATCCTACCTGGTCATAGTGTATGATCTTCTTGATGATTTGTTGTATTCTATGTGCATGGATTTTATTGAAGATTTTTTCATCTATGTTCATGAAGGAGATTGGCCTGTAGTTGTCTTTTTTAGTTGTGTCTTTCCCTGGTTTTGCAATCAGTGTAATACTTGCCTCCAGAAATGATTTTGGGAGGACTCCTTCCTTTTCAACTTCATTAAAGAGTTTGTGGAATGTAGGGCTTACATCTTCAATAAATTTCTTGTAGAATTCAGCTGTGAATCCATCAGACCCTGGATTTTTCTTTGTCAGTAGACAAAGAAATACTTTTCATATTTCAGTGACTGTAATTGGGTTATTGAGAGTTGTTATATCTTCTTGATTCAGTTTTGGTAATTTGTACCTCTCGAGGAATTTGTCCGTTTAGTCTGTGTCTTCTATTCTGTGAGCCTAAAGATTCTCAAAGTATAGCTATTGACAGTCTTCCAAATTTACACTAGGTCTGTGGTGACTACACCCTTTTCATTCCTTATTGCTTATATTTGAACTTTTCTTTCCTCTTTTTGATGAATTTTGCTGGGGTCTTATTGATTTTATTTAGTCTTCCAAAGAACCAACTTTTTGATTCTTTGATTTTTTGAACTGTTTTCTTCATCTCAATTTCGACCCAAATCTTTATGATTTCTTCCCTTCTTTGGACTCTGGGTTTGGTTTTCTCTTCCTTTTCTAGATGTTGGAGGTGCAATATTAGGGTGTTTATTTGTTCCCGTTCTGTTTTCCTAATGTGTGAATTCATAGCTATGATTTTCCCTCTGAGAACTGCTTTCTTCACATCCCATAAATTCCGATAAGTTGTGGTTGAATTTTCATTGAATTGTAGATATTGTTGCATTTCTTGTTTGATTTCATCTGTGACCCATTGATTGCTGAGTAAGGTGTTGTTTAATTTGCATGCATTTAGCGTTTTTTTTTTTTTTTCTGGTTTCTTTTGTCATTCAGTTCCAGTTTCAATGCACTGTGGTCAGGTAATATGCATAGGATAATTTCTATTTTCTTGCATATACTTAAGCATGACCTGTGGACTAGTATGTGATCTATTTTAGAAAATGACCTGTGTGCAGCTGAAAAAAAATGTGTATTCGACTGTGCTTGGGTGGAACACTGTATGTTTGTCCACCAGGTCCATTTGTTCCAAGCTCTGATTCAGTTATGCTACTTCTTTGCTAATTTTTTGTCTGGTTGACCCATCTTTTTGAGATAAAGGTGTGTTAAGGCCTCCCTTTAAGATTGTGGTCTTGGATATTAGATTTTTCATGTTCATTAAGATTTGTCTTATATAGTTGGGTGCTTCTGTGTTTGGTGCATAGATTTTTATGAGTGTTACCTCTTGCTCTTGAATTTTTCCCCTAATCAAAATATAGTGGCCTTCTTTATTTCATTTGATCCTTCTTGGTTTGAAGTTGAGACTGTTTGAGAACAGAATTGCTACTTCTGTTCTTTTCTGAGGTGCTGAGGCATGTGGTATTGTTTTCCATCCTTTGACTTTAAGCCTATGAATGTCTTTTTGAGTTAAGTGTGTTTCTTGTATACAGCATATTGTTGGATTTTGTTTCCTAATCCACTGGGCCAGTCCATTTCTCTTAATTGGTGAATTGAGTCCATTTACATTGATGACTATAATTGAAATGTATTGACTTACGAATATCATGTTATTTACCTGCTGTTGTTTACTCCTTTTTGTCCTGTGATTGTTTGCCCTATGTTGTGGGTTCCTTTTGTTCTTGTTCGTGGAGTTCTGGTCATTGTGGTTCCTTTCTAGAACATCGTTCAGTAGCCTGTGTATAGATGCCTTTGTTATCATGAAATTCTTTAGTTGTTCTTTGTAGTGGAAAAATTTCACTTCTCCATCAGACTTGAAAGAGAGTTTTGCAGAATATAGTAGTCTGGGCTGGAATTTGTTTTCATAGAGGAGTTGAAGTACTCTGCTTCATGCTCTCCTTGCCTTCATGGTTTGTGAGGAAAAACCTTAATTCTAATCGGTTTTCTTTTGAATATGATCTGGTTCTTTCCTCTAGCAGCTTTCAGTATATTATTCTTGTGCTTGATTTCTTGGATCTTGTCTATTATATGTCTTGGTGTGTTTTTAATTTCGTTGAATTTATTTTGCATTCTGTATGCTTTGGTTACCTGAATGTCAGAATGTTTCTTTGTGTATGAGAAGTTTTCTGCTATTTCTTCTGCCCATATTCTTTTTTATCATTCGTATTGACTCCATCTTTTTCATTGTTGCCTATTAGTCTCACATTGTTCATCTAGCATTGTCTTGGAGGTGATGGATTATTTTTTCCTGCATCTTAGTTGTTTTTAAAAGATCCTTTCTTACCTTTTCAATAGCTGCACCAATGTCTTCAAGATCTGAAACTCTGTCCTCACTTTCACTCAAACGGTTTTGTAGGCTTGTAATTGAGATTTTAAGTTCCTGTATATATCTTTGACTCTGCTTTATGAGATCTATTTCTTTCCTATATTGCTCATTCAAGGAGTCCATCATATTTCTAATCTCCTCTATTTTGTTTTATCAATGTCTTCTTTAGAACAGGGTCAACAGGGTCTTACTACATAGATCAGACTCATAGTGATTCTCCTGTTTTTTTTAAATTTTCTGGCAGAACCAGGGATTGAACTCAGGACCTTGTGCTTGCCACGGAAGCACTTATTCCACTGAGCCATCTCCATGGCCCCTGATGTCCTCTTTAGTGGTAGTTATTAGTTGTTTTACTGCAGTTTTTTTCAGATTGGGTTTCTTCCATATGCATCTGTATTTGATTTTTTACTTCAGATGCTATGAATTCAGAGATTTTTTTTATTCAGAAATTAATTCTGCTCTGAGTTCCTCTATACTTATCTGCTGTTGTTTCTTTACTTCCGATGCTGTTAATTCATTCATTTCAGCTGAGCTAGTGTCCTCTGCACTTGTCATGGGTGGACTTAAGACCTGAGATTGCATTTTGCTCCTTGCCTTTGTCATTTTGTAAAGCACTGACCTCTGACCTTTGGTGTAGAGCTTTGATGCAGTTATAACCTTAACCCATACTGAGATATGAGTGAGATCTATCAAGTTTTGCCTGGCCTGGGTCTAGCTGTTGTGCTCAGCTCCTTCCTGTTGCATCCCTTGAAAGTAAACCTGTTGTGCCCCTCTGTTGTGCCCCTGGCCCAGGGAGCATAGGGGAGTGCAGAAGCTCTCCCACATACTCGCTGGGCTGAGCTGGTCTGGACTGGGGTCCTGAGCCAGTCTCAGAGTTCTCATCTACTCGATGGACTTGGGGGCGGGGCTCCAGAGGGTTACAGGGGTCTTGGGGGTGCAGTAGAGAGTCTTACTCATGCAGGGCCTGAGTTTTGGTCTGGAAGGGTCCCACCGGTGGCACAGGGAAGGCAGACCCCCTCCCACACCTTAAAAACTATATGTATTGACAAGAATGTTTTACTTATTTTCAAATTTGTTATTTTTTATTTCATACTTAGTAACTTTATTGCACATCCATGAATTATTATTATATGCCAAAATATTTTTTGATATTTGATTATTTGAGAAAGTATATAATTTAATAAATTTGAATTGCAACTAAGAGTTTTCAGTATAAGTTTACTTTGTTTAATCACTTCCTAGTTAGTAATGACAGCTGTACTTTGTTTTCCTCCAGCCCCAAAAGCTTATTTCTGAATTTGTATAGTAACCTTTTTGAGGAAATATTGAGCACACAAATTGTACCAATGGCTTTATTTTTTAAACTTAATTATTTTTATTATTGTTGTCTTTGAGGGACAGGATCTCATTATGTATCCCAAGCTGGCCTCAAACTCATAGTGATCCTCCTGCTTCATTTCTAGGCTTTGATTCTACAAATATGACACCCTCCATTATTTTGAAAAAAAATCAAGATAATTTCATCCCTCCTATCACCAGACAGTGTGTCCCTGGGGAATTCTTTCCAGGTAGTTAGTATCTTGAGCAAAGATTAGACGAAGCACACACAGAAAAAGTAGCCAGTCTATCTGCTGCAGGTGGGAAGGAAGCATACCGCAGAGTGAGAGCAGGCTGGGGAGCGACTCCTAGCGGCCCGAGGGGAAGGGCCAGGGTGTTTGCTACCTGGAAGTCCTGGACTTCTCTTGTATGTAGATAAGGCTTGGGGTAGTTGACCTATCAGAAACTCCCGTTGGGGAGCCCTATTGAAAGATTCATTCAGGTAATACGAGGTGTGAATGAAAAATTGAAAGCAGCATGTTTTTGATTGGTTCTGCATAGAATATTCTGAAGTTACAGAGCCATCCGCATCCTGTGTTCTGCTCTTATCTCCTGGGTTTTTACAACTTTGACACCACGTGCCCAGGTGTTTGGCCAGTTTGCTCCTGCCGTAAGGTTCCCAGCTTACTACCCCAACTCCCAAAATTCCCCCATGACCTCTTTGTTGATTTTGAATGTAATATGTGTAAAGAAAAATAATTTTGTAAGGAATGGCATGAAGAGGCAGAGACCAGCTCTGACTAGCAGGCTTGTGTAAAGGCAACGTGCAGTGAAATTTATTATGCCTAGGTGCAGGCAGACAGAGCGCAAAAAGGTATATGTAGAGTACAGAGAAAATTGGAGCCTGCACTCCCTTCCTCCTTCTCTCCCTCCCTGCCTCCCTCCCTGCCTTCCGTCCTCTCCCTCCCTCTCTCTCTGTCTCTGTCTCTCTCTCTGTCTCTGTCTCTCTGTCTGTCTGTCTATCTGTCTGTCTGTCTGTCTCTCTCTCTCTTTCTCTCTTCTTTCTGGACAAATATCCATGGTCAAAGTTTTCCAGTGCCTCAGTGATCAAAATGGTTGGAGCAACTGGTGTAAATGTATAGATATTTTCAGATGTCCTGGTGCTTGGAAGATGCCATGCTTCATCTTATCTTTCCTTTATGACATCCTGTCTGGTATTTTTGAATAGGGCAGTAGCACCTGTGCTGGGCTAGGATTTCTCTTGAGCATAGTGCTGAGGCTCAATGGTTCTTGTGTAACATGAACTCATACTATTTTAAAACACAAATGCTTGGAAAACATAATTCTTGAAAAGAAGAAAAATTAGTGCCCTTAATGAAGTAGTACTTCAAACTTCCAGTAATTTCTGAGGCAGGATACAAATAAAGATTGTATCCTTTCTATATATAGGATGTGGGAACCACAGTTATTTTTCCATTTTGTTAAAGGCACATTGCAGCTGAGTGATGAGTGCATAGTAGAACATTCACTTTCTACATTGTAATCTATGTACAAAAAGTATGTGCACATCCTCAGTCTAACTTCTGACACATGTTAAAGAACACAATTTCTTCCTGTCCCAATATAACATCGAAAGTTCTTCTAAATACAAGCATATATCTTTTATCTTAGCCCCCTTGAACACTAAGAGTAGTCATTCTTTGTATATTACATATGTTATAATTTTACCTGGGAGGACTGTGCGGGCATACCACAGATACTGGGTTTGGTACTGGGTTTTGTGGTGCTGGAGTCTCTTTCTACAGGTGGTTTCTAGGTGGTTTATGCTCTGAGCAAGGAATTTTGCCAAGGCAAGCTCTCACAGTACCCAGATTTTACTTTTATTGAAGGTAGGAAATGAAACAGGCTCTACAGAGTGAATTGTGACCTAGTAAAAAAGGCACAGCCTACAGCATGAGGGTGTACTACTGTGAGAGGAAGTAGTAGCAAAGAGCTCAGCGTTGGCTGTTGTTTTTGTGCTGCCCACTCTGCACGTTGACCTCAAGTCAAGGCGAGCTTTGTGAAAACCACCTGCTCAAGTTCTCACGAGAAGTCCTCGTGCAGAGCTTTGGGAACCGTTCTGTGCATGTGTCCTGGGCTTTTGTAATTAACACATTACGCTGCTGCCTGCTTTCCCAGGTAGTCATTGCTCTTCTCTCTTGCTTCAGACCCTGTTGAAGAAAACATCATGTGGTGTTCAAATAACATGTGGCAGTCCTAGAACCAGGAGTCATAGAACCAAGATGGATGGACAGTAGAGCCATTGTGACCCAATGAAAGCATGTCTGGGGTGACCCCCTCTCACCATAAAATCAAACATAAAATTTTCAACCTTTCACCCTGATGGCACAGCTCTCTCTTGGACTTGCCCACTGTTCTCTTGGAGTGTATCCATAAACTCTTAGCTTCTCTATATTCCTTGACTATCAGTAAATTCCAATCCCACCTGTAGCACCAACCCCTCACACACCACACCTCTCATGGCAGGAAAGAAACAAGGAAAGTCATAATTTCTAAAACAAAAATTGCAGAATCAGAATGATTGAGGCAGGGAGCTGGATGGGGAGGAAACAGGCCCTGTAATAAGTACGTTATCCATATCTATATCTAGCTATATCTATGTCTATGTCTATATCTATATCTGTCTATATCTCTGTCTGTCTGTCTGTCTGTCTGTCTGTCTGTCTATCCCCTACCTACTTACTAAGGTAAGTGTAAACCTCCTGTACTGAAAGCATGCACTAATAAAAAAATCTACGCCTTTTGGACAAAAACCTAGTTTTAATTTTTTTTTCTTCACAAGACAAAATAAACCTGGACCACTCTCTTTTACTTGAAAGTGGGCCTTGGTTATTGCTTTTCATTTGCAAAAGAGGATTTTCCCCTATGGATAGATATAACTCCACGGTGGCTGTTGCCTATGAATGGGCCCTTCTAGAGAGGGCCACTACCTTTTTTCTCCTTTTCCGGTAGATTTACAAGTTCCACAGTTTGTCCCCCCCCCCCACTAAATCCCCATAAATATGCCTAGTTCAATATCCTAAGAGCACCTGTCTCCTCTTTGAAGGCCCACATTTGATTCTTTGAGTGTGTACTTTCAGCATTCTACCTAACTAGTTTATGCTTCTCACTGACACAGTCTGAAAAATATTTATTTATTTGTGGTGATTGAAGCCTGTCCAAACCTAGAACCTATCCCGTGGGTGGAATGAGTCCTCCATCTCCACTTGGGGGAGTCCATGGTCTCTGTGTGGTGACAAAGTGCTGTTCGGAATGACTTCACATCTACCTGAGTTAGACACTGTAAAACACTTTTCTTGCTGGGTCTTTGAGAACTAAATGGGCTGTCTTAATGACAGGGAAATGTGCCTGAAAGGTACAGGCTTTCGATCTGTTTTTAACTGTTCAGGTATAAGGAAATCCGTGAGGAGTCATTTCCTTCAGGATTTGTTGACTACCACAGTCTGTTGACTCAATGTGAGGAAAAATATAGGAAGATTTTTAAGTCTGAAAGTTAGCTGTGGTACTAGGCAGCCACGGTAGGCAGAAACATTGCAGGCAGTCAGACAATACTGGGTCCTTGAGGTAGTTAAGACAAAAAGTGAGGGAAGGCATCCCTTTGAGGCCAGGCCTCAATATAACAGCTAAAGGGCAGGCCTACTTACACCCCAAGTGTTAAGATTAGTGGTAGCTCCTGGCCTAGATAGGTATTAATCAGCTAAAGGGAAGCCAAGACCCCAGATCTCTCACAGAACTCAGAAGTTCTCTGATCTTTCTATGCCCTCTAGCTACATGACTTGCTTCCTCATTGGATCAATATTAGCTAAGTTGCTACACTTAAAATCTTACTGGTGGATCATAACTGTAACCTACATGGTACCCATGTGCATTTTCTCTATAAAATTACTCACTAGATTGAAGACCCCAGGCTATCCATATGAGGCCCTTCCTGTCTCTCTGATTGGAGCTTTCTAGCTCTTAGTAAATACTTCCTACTTTGAAACTCTGTTGTTCCTACAATTTTCTCTTTGATTTTTAGAGAGCATGAATTTGTTGTATCAGACATCTAACAGGTTGAGAGTTGCAATAATTCCCTTGTATGTATTTAGAGTTTCTAATATCACCTTGGTAACAATACCATAGGATAGATCCAGCAGATAGATTCCAAGTTCTTGTGTACCAGGAGCAAAGAACTTCAAATGGACATCCAACAGCCAAAGGAAGGCAGCTACACTGATTGAAGCCTATGGGAAGATGTGCTCAGGGCCAGTTCTTGCTGAGAGAAAGTGCGGCGTGGACATAAAAGTGGTGCTTGGCCACCAGGACAGCAAAGAGCACACAGCAGAGCACACAGATTAATCAGGCTTTTGGATTTCAAACAAGGTATGCCCAGCCCAGATGCTTCTCCCTAGGTCTCCAGGTGAGCTTGACAGGAGTGACTCACTGGGTGCGGGCTCATCTCAGGGGTTTCTAGTGTGCAGGACTTTGCCAGAGTTCCTTCCAATTAAGTTGTGTGCATGAGACATAGTCTGTATTTGTGAACTTTAAATAAGGTAGGGTGTGGGGAAGGTTACTGAAGGCCAGGCCAGGAGATACAATGTGCGTGTCCTCTTGCCTAAAGCTTCACCGAGTTCTTAGATCTTTGTATTTTTATTTTCTATCTCCCTCCCTTAGGACAAGGGAAGAAAGATCAGCTTTGGGTATTGCCACACCCATGGGGGTGGAAGGAAATTGTTCCAACCCCTACTGTCCTACTAGTGGATCAAATTGTAGTTCTGATTCTGAGCAGGAAATTACAATATTTTCATCGTGGGTTAAAATTATATTCGGTGATTGAACCATTAAAAACTAAAATTCACTAAGAATTCTTTGTTGAGATGTAAGGCGTTTCATTATTCCGAACTAGTTCACATTTTTTTTCACTAGTTGCCTTATTGATAGGACTATCTGAGCACTTTTGTGTTTTGTGGTGCTGGGGATTAAGTTTAGAGTAATGGAGCTCCTGAGTTATATCCCCAGCCATTTATTTATTTATTTATTTATTTATTTATTTATTTATTTATTTAGACAGCAGTTGTCCACACTGGCCTTGAACTTGCAGTCCTCCCTTTTCAGCCTCCCAGAGTGTTGGGATATATGTTGGTTATCAGAACAACTCCTAATAGCCAAAGAAAGGGCATTTGTTGAAATCAGAAGGGGACCCGGGTGGTTTTCTTCACCATGATGACTGGTTTACTGTGGCCTCTGCTTCAGGACAAGCTAAGTGAGAAGCCTTTAAAGGTTGAAATAGAAATTCAGGTAAAAGGAGAATTTCTTGTACTGGGGCTTCTCCATTTGATTTACCTTAGATTTTCAAGGATGCTACAGAACATTTACAGGAACTTTCCAGGGCTGATTTCCAGTGAACCTGGGACCAGTGAGCACTGACTGTCTTCAGCAGCAGTAGCGTAGCATGCATGCACCGGGCTCCACACACTATTCAATGGGAATACTTCATCAACATTGTTTGCTCTGTTTTCAAAGTAAGACATGAAGGCCTTTAGATTAGCATGCAAACCAGCTTTGGGGAATACACATTTGCATTACTGCATGTTATTTTCTTGTTCCATAGTGTTATGTGGGCTGGTATGAAGGCAACTGCTGCCGTCTATCCCGGCCACTCTGTGGGGCATGGCACATTCTTCATTGCTGACTCCACTGAACTGAAAGGTGAGTATAGAAGACCATACAGCTAAATTCTCATGCATGATGTGTTTAACAAACAGTAAACTACTAACTCCAAGAATGAGATTTACTTACTTACTTAATTAATTATTTTGGTACCAGGGATCAAACTCATCACGACCTTGCGCTTGTGAGGCTGGTGCTTATGCTGCTGAGCTATCTTCCTGGTCCAAGAATAGGATTTTAGACCACTGATTTCAAGTGATTTGCCTTGATACAGTAAGGGTATCTAAGGCTTTCAGGAACTGACTCAGCATTTGAGGAAATTGAGTCATGTCTTTGTGACACCGCATGTATTAATGGAAAGCTAGACATGACAGGGCAGATGTGTAAGAAGTAGAGGAACTATATTTTCTATACTGTAGACAGTTTATGGAAAATAAACTTAAGTTTTAAAATTATTACCAGGAATATATATTTTTTATTTAGTTATTGGAAATATTTATTCCTCATTCTCATTTTATATACCTTATAGGTACTTTGGTATCTGATCATTTGTTTGTTTTAAATTTAGCTTATTTTTGTTGACGATATTTTTGTAGAGTGAATTTAACTTGAATTGGCATAAAGTTATCTTAATTCTTTAAAAGCTTACTGAAAGCCAGAAATGCTACAGTTTGTATCCTGCCAAAGCATCCTTTTGAGAGCATTCAAATTGGAAGATTGTATTAAAAACAACATTTAAGCAGTAATACTCCTACTGGTCCTTTAGAATAAGTCCTAAATTTAGGTTACTTCCTGATTGTTCATCTTGGTCCTGTGTATTTCCATAATGTGTCAAATTTAGATGCACCTGTTCAACTATTTACAAGAACGGCTTCAACTTAGCAGTAAAGCTTGTGATGCAAAAAATCATATATCATTTTGGGACTTGTGCAGCTGTTCACAAACTGCTTAAGCCATGTTCTTTATCTTTATCTTGTCAAAACTTCTTAATGGAAGCAAGACTGAGAGTTTAATTTCCTGCTGTTTGCTACTACATTATCTCACTCCCTTTTTTGTTTTATGTGTGTAATTTTTGTTCTTTCCCCTCTCCAATATTTGATTTACAATATATGTATGTGTATAAATATCACATCTGCAGGATAAATCACTGTAATTAAAGCACTTTATTTTTTGGCATCGTGAAAATAACATTGATATTATGGCATGGTAGATAAGAGTTCTTCCTAGATTGGTGAAGGAATTATAATGTAATTGCTAGAGTATCATAAATAACCACATAGCATTCTGGGAGTTAAGTGTAGAAATGACTATAAATTTACTAACGGGGCATTTCTGAGAATTAGAGAATCAGATATCATCTCTAGTTTGAATATATGGAATACTTGTTCACATGTAAGATTAAAATTTAATGTAATTGAAAGAAAATTAATTTAATAGAATCTATAGCTGACAAGTGATGCATTTTAAACACCTACTATGTGCATGACATAAACAGTACTTACAGTAGATCTTTTTTTCCTTGTTCAAAAGACTCTTGAGTGAATGGCGGCACTGGGAACTCAACTTAGAACCCTTGTGCGAGCCATAGCTACACCTAAACCATTTTACTGCACTTTTTTTAGTTGTAATGTTTCTGTTTTATTTTGAGGCAGAATCTTGCTAATCCTGAGCTCACCTTGGCATCCTCCTGCCTTTTTCTCTAGAGGTATGTACCACTGTGCACGGCTAGTTTTATGTTTTTCACTGTTAATTTTTCTTTTTTTTTTCTTTTTTTTGCAGCACCAGGGATCAAACTCAGGATCTTGTGCTTGCCAGGCAGGTATTATGCCGCTGAGCTATAGTCCCAGCTCTCTGTCAAACAGAATCCATAATTTGTACAATAATCTCATTTTTTTACTCACTGTGAAATGTTAAAATATCTTTATTTTTCTGAAGCTAAACAAAGGCTGTTGTAGAAAATATACAGCATCTAGACAGACATATAACAAGTGTCATCATACCATGTTTCCTCTTGTTTTGTTACGGACAAAAACCAAAGCCCTCACAGTCCATTGCTCCTATGCTCATGCTCGCCCTGCAGTCCACACGCTGTCTGTGCAGCTCAGGGTGTTCTCCAGTGGTCTTCCAGGTTTGTGTGCATTCTTCAAGAGGCTGCCGGTGTAACAGATTTGTCCGCTCAAGGGCTCTTCTCGGGAGGATGAGAGCTACATCTTACTTATAGCCTCGGAGCAAGTTCTCTAGTTTTCTAATATTCCTTTTCCTCACTCATTTAGAGATCTGGCTTGCATTGTTAGCTTATATTTAGTGTGCCTGAAATCACAGCTACTGGGCAGGCTGGAACAGGAGGAATCTTAGAGGCCGGGCTGGGCAACATAGTAAGACTCTGTCTCAAAAAAGAAAAAAAAAAATTAGTAAGATTTAATGATTTTTAAAAGTTAACGAAGTAGACGAGTTTTTTGTTTCTTTGTTTCCTTTTTCTTGTTTTTGTTTTTGTTTTTCCTAGTAGCTAAAACTGGAGTTATTCTGGCATACTTTAAAGTCAGTTTGCTTAACAATATTGCAGTCAGATAATATTGAAAAATGCTAGGCTTATTCAAATGTACTTTAGGGTCATAGAGTTAGAAAAAAAACCCCAGAAAACCTGAATTCCTTACAAATTTTTTTAATGAGCAGTGAGTCTTGAAGGTTATTTATTTTTATAGCAGCTTTGCAAAGAATTTAGTCTAAGATGGTTAACATGGTAATCTTCATGGTAAGAGGCCAAGTGTTAAAATTGAATACCTTGGCTTTAAATCAAATAAGCTCTATGAGGAGACAATTATAGTAAATATGACTAGATTGACTAGTCTCAAGCTATCATGTGGAAGTATGCATTTGAATTAGAAATTCCTCTAGCAAATTAGCATTCAGCATTGATCCTCACCCTTCTGAAGTGTTCTTGCTTTCTTCCATAGGATATAGCCTACCAGCTGCTGTTGTAATTAAAAAAAAATAGAGGCAACAAGGTATGGTGGTGCATGCCTGTAACCCCAGCACTTTGAAGGGAGGCAGAGGTAGGAGTACAACTGGAAGTTTGGGGCCAGCCTGGCTCCAAAGTGAGTTCAGGTCCCCTGTGAATTGGGTAGAGAGAAAGTTTAACAAAAAAAAAAAAAAAAAAAAAAAAAAGGGAGAAAACATACTTTTTGAATTATAAAAGTACAGATATTAAAATCTCAAGTATAAAATTTGTTCATCATGATGTTATGAAAAGTAATCTGAATATTCTAGGATTTGAAGGAAAATGTTTCTTTATACAGAAGATAAAGTTTAGTAGAATGTCACTCGGGCAGAAGAAGGAAGGGGGATTAATTAGTTTATCTATAACACATTGACTTGGGAAACTTACTCCAAAGTGAAAATTCATTCAGTTTATTCTTGAAAACTAGTCAGTTTAATACTTTTTCTGTTTTTTTTTTCTTTTAAATCATTTCAAAATTGTGTTTGTATTGCCCCTTCCTCCTTAGCACTAGGGATTGAATCTGGAGCTTCTGTGTTGTGCTACATCTTTAGTTCTTTTATTTTTTATTCTGAAACAGGGTCTTACAATATTACCAAACTTGTACTGAAATTGTATCCTCTGAGCCTCTCAGAGTGCTGGAATTACAGGGGTGTGCCACTATGCCCAGCATGTCAGTCACTTCTATTAAAGCAAACAAACAAGCAAACAAACAAACCATCTTTTAAATCTTGTAGATATACGTGCTTGTTATGGTTTGTGTCTAGTTGTCCCCCCAAAGCCTCACGGAGTCATGGCCTAGACTTCTGGACTTTGTGATTGATTCATGATCCAGTGCTGGGATTGGAGGTATGGGTGCTGCACCCAGCCTGGGGTGGAGAGCCTGAATGCAAGAAAGGGAGGCAGACTTGCTCTCTGCAGCCATTGTTGCTGCCTCTCTGCCCTTTGCTCTCTGCTCTCTGCTGCTGCCAGGAAAGGTTGCTCTCTTCCATGCACCACTCTGCCTCGGAGCCAGCTGAGTATGGACTGAAACCTCCACTGTGAGCTAACTAAGCTTTTTCTTCCTTAACTCTGGGTGTTGGGTATTTGTCCCAACAATGAGAGCAGAGTAACTGAGACAAGGCTGTTAGAAAAAATGTAATACAAAGAGACCCTGTATGTATATCCTTCACCAGTTTCCCCTAATGAATCATTTTGTAAAACTATAGTCTGATACCACAACCAGGATATTGACATCGATCCGTTCAAAGTAATGAATATGTCCACCGCACAAGAATTTCCTATGTTGTCATTTTATAGCTAAACCCACTTAATTTGCCACTCCTACCAATCTTCTTGGTAACTCTATTTCATTTTAGGGAAGGGTCTACAGAGTGTTCAGGGTCTCACTACTAGATCCAACTCATAGAGATCTGCCTGTTTACAGCCTCCCAAGAGCTGGGATTACAGGCATGTGCCACCATGCTCAGTCTCAACTGTGATATCAGCATGCCCAGGGGGTGGGACCAGCACAGCTTGCCTCAGGGATCGAACCCCTGGCCCCTGCATCTGCCTAAGCAAGTGCTTGAATCCACTGAGCTATTTGGCTGGCCTTCCTCTGCAGTTCTTGTCTGTTATGTGTTTCTTTATTTCATCATTTGAAGAATGTCCTGTGAGTGGAATTACATGGTATATGCTCTTTTGGGATTTACTTTTTTTCATGCAATACAATTCTTTTGCACTTTATCCAGATTGTCATACATACCAATATTATTATTGCTGTTGTTGAGTAGTTGTCCAAAGTATGTTTGTTCCACAATTCATCTGAAACATAGAGGCTTTTCCTTATTTTTTTTTTTTTGTCTGTCATGAACTTACTCAGCTTGATAAAGAATATCAACAAAAATTAGCCAAGACCACAATTAGTGGTGAAATACTGAACAAATTCTTCCTAATATCAATAACAAGACAAGGATGTCTGCTTTTATTGACATTATGCAATATATTGCTACAAGTTTTAGCGAGTGTAATAAGGAAAGAAAAGGAAACAAAGGCATGGGTATCAAAAAGAAATAAATGAAGAAAGAAAGAAAAGAAAAGAAAAGAGAACTGTCTTTATTTGCAGATGACATGTTTATCTATGTAGAAAATCCCCAAGCATCTTCAAAAACACTCCTGGTTCTAAAGTACCCATTTAGCTCTTTATGTCCTATTCCTTTGCTCAGGATTTCATTTGTTAAGTATTGTTCATAATTGCTCACAGAAGCATTTTTATCACAATTGCTTTGGAATTATTATCAACTGAACGTCTTGGCTTTAGCATTTGTTGATTGTCTTATTTAGTTTGAGATCTTCCTGCTTCTTGGTGTGACAAATGATTTCCACTGGAAACCTGGACCTTCTGCGCAATGCAGTGAGAATCTGTTTGAATCTGCCTTCTCTGACATGTCGCAGGCAGAGACGGCGTCAGGGTGAGTACCACCTTGTTGCCACCACATGGAGGTTGGCCATCGTTTTACCACTCACTGATACGCACGTTGAGTGGTTAGATCCCTGTTACTGCTCGGATGGTGGCAGTTCCAGTGTTCTTGGTGGTTTCCACTGACACTGGGCCAGCTGGGGTGGCCTTGTTACCACTCCCCAACCATGGAAGTCTGCACATTGCAGTAGGCCACTTCTGACACCACTCCAGTGGGGAATGGGTGGCTTGTTGTTATTGTCACGTTGGGTACAAGTCTAGGGTCCCCATGAGGTGTCCACTGACACTTCTATAGGGGAGCTTTTATTACTGAGTGGTGGAGATGAAAGTTCTGGCTCCCTCTTTGGTCTTTTAATGCCAGTCAGTGGGGGTGTTGGGTCACCTGGGCATTGAGAAGATGAAAGCTTACACTTTCCTCTTAACCTTTGATAACATGAGTGGGGATAGGGCAGCTCTTTTTATCTCTGGTATTTGGTTGGAATCAAGCTGTTATTATCTACAAGTTTTCTGTACATATACCTTCATGGACACTTCCTAATAGGTATTTATTCTAAAAATATGTTAGAGGATTTTAATGTTTGGCTGACTATTAAAAAACCTTTTTACAGGGGGCCGGGGAGATAGCTCAGTAGAATAAGCACTTGCCCAGCAAGCATAGGGTCCTGGGTTCAATCCCCAGCAGTATACACACACACACACACACACACACACACACACACACACACACACACACACACAATCTTATTACAGAAGAGTTACATAACTATATCTGCTGTTACATAACTATATCTGCTAAGCTAAGCAGCAGTTTTGATGATAAAAGTTGGTGTATTCCTATGGTCCATCTATATATGGAGGTGAAAGTGATGATAAATGTTTCCTAATGGTAATTTACTATGCTTACAAAAAGAACTCAACATACATGTAGTAGGTGTGTCATTAATGGGTAAGTGCCTTTTCTTCATGGATAATGTCATAAATTAAATGATTTCACAAGTGGGTTTGTAGTGAATTATTGTTGTTTTCCAGTGTCTCACATAGCTTTAGGAAATAAATTATTTCTATTACTGTTGCTTTGTTGTCCTTTTCCTATGCCATCAGTAGAATAAAAAGGTAGAACAAAATAACCCTCTGATATTCTTAGCCACTGTGCGTGTGTGTGTGTGTGTGTTAAAAGTGATAGATGATCAGCAACTGGTCAGTAGTGGAGCCAATAGAAATGTTCTTTAGAATCACCTACTGAAAGTTATCTGTATGGGATATGAGTGCTCAAAGTATGTCATGTGCTTATTGCAAATCTGTGGAAGTTAAGCTCATTGATTTGTAGAGCTAATGTGTACTATTAAAAATGAGGTGAAACACGAAGTTATCTGTAAAGCACTTTGTGTTTGCACTTCAGATGTGTACTGTGTTAAACTCTATGAAGTGATTACAAAGTCCTGCTTTCTAGAAGCTGACTGTCATGCCTTCAAATTGTAAAGTACGAGGTATTGGAATAGAAATACAGCGACTACATCGAGGAAAGCAATGTGCAATACAAAAGCCTTACTTGAATGCCTGTCATCTTTGTCTTCTAATTGTGTACCATTTCTAATGTCATATCTGTCATCACCATACTCTCTTTAAAATACATTTTAAAAAAGATAAGAAAAACAAAGGGAGACAAGAACAAAGATTTAAGGTTTCCTGAGAGCAAGTGGTAATGTTCAGTCATATGTCCAATGTTACATAATTATATCTGCTAAGCTAAGCAGCAGTTTTGATGATAAAAGATCGCTAAAGCATTAATCATTGTCAATCAGTTATTCTTGTTTTGAAAATCTTCCACATATGTGTTGTGTAATGTTAACCTGTTTCTCACTTTGTTTCTGATTTTTGTTCTTGCTTTTGTTACTACTCTCTCTTCAAAATAAAATAAAATAAAATTTTAGAAAAGAAATACTGGGAATAAATTGCTGAGAAAAATATAGCCTTAGTAACAATGAGGCCATCTGTGCGAGAAGGGGTCCTTATCAAGCTGAGTAGTGACTGAAACACAGCCTTTCCAAATATTGGAATGCTTTGCCTGAGAAATTATGTTGTATTATATTGCTATTTAGGTTTTTCTGTTTTGTAGTATTTTTGCTGTTTTTATTTTTTTTATTCCTATATATTTGTGATAAACCATGACTACATTAATCATGATGGTTGATTTTTTTTTTTTTCGTTTTAGGGAAGGGGCTACAGGTGTTCAGGGTCTCACTACTAGATCAGATGTGTAGTGATCCGCCTCTCTACAGCCTCCCAAGAGCTGGGATTACAGGTGCAAGCCACCACACCCAGTCTCAATTGCTGTCTCAGTGGCTCCAGGGGTAGGGCTGTCACAGCAGGCCTGGGGATTGAACCCAGGACCCTGCACCTGCTTGCAGGTACTTTAATCCACTGAGCTATTTGGCCAGCCCTATGGTTGATCAAATTTTTAAAATTATTTTTCTAGCTTAAAAACAGATCACTATATAGATTTTAATCATACCCTTATTTGGTGATTGAAAGCCTCTTGTGAGAATGTTTTGCTGGCTTTAGATCTTGAGAAATGACAAGAATGCTGTGTCATTGAGAGCTGTAATGTATTAATAAACATAGCTTCTCTGCTTAACTTTTAGCATAGTGTGAAACAGAAGATTTTAGAGCACGAAACGTTGAATGTGACAGTTCCTTGTTTTTATTTTCATTGTTATAGGACTTCTTAAATGGGTATTAGGACACTCCCATGATATCCATGGCTAATAATATCATGAATAATAATGAAGATGACTGTGTTTTGATAAAACCTATAATTTTCTCTGACCTGTGAGAAAATATCCACAATTAAACTGAAGGTATGCTATAGTTAGTAATTTTTTTCATATAAAAATTGTTCACATAATTGATTTATTTAAGCACTTAACTCTGGTTAGGATCCAAATCTTTTCTCAATCCTAAAACATAATTCTGTAACATTTTTGGGCATGGAGATAGAGCTAGGTAAAGGGATATTATAGAATCTTCGAGTGAAATGAATATTCAAGATCAACAAGTTCAGCTCTTCATTCAAAGCTTTGATGTGTTCTGTGACCTCATAGTTTCCTTGTTTTTATGTTTTCCTTTCAATTAATGTAGAGTAAGGTTTAGCATGTGAGAGCAGTGCTGGCTCCTACTAACACTTGTTAGGGATAGACACAGTGAAATGAATCTGCCTGGCGGAAGCCTATGATGACTGCAAGGGACACTGGAGCTCGCTTCTAGTTTTCATTAGTGGAAGTAAGTGCCTGCTTCTCTGTCACCTGCCTTTCCTGGCAACAAAGATGAACTGGCTCAGTGGCACTTCAAGGCACAATGGACATCACTTTTAAGCCTTAGTCACGGAGAAGCCCTAAGCACTGAAGTAGGTATGGAAAGTGTTTTGGAGAGTAGACCTTGTCATCTTTCATGATCTGCTTCATTATATTCCTAGAAGTTTTTATCTCCACACGTCTCACAGGGCAAATTCAAAGTATCAGATGGGCAGGTCTCATTTGAAAGCATTGGAGGGAAACCCTCCTTCCCAGCTCATTCATGCCATTCATTCACTGGTAGAATCCATACCTCTTTAGGTTGGAGGACAGGGATCGATGCTTTTTCTTGCTGGCTGTTAACTGAGGTTTATGCTTAGCTTGTTTTCTAGAACCAGGTCTACTTCAGCAGGGAAGAATTTCCTTTAAGCCAAGTCTCTGTGATTTTTCTCTTCTATAACTATTTTTTTTTAAAAATAAGATTAGTCACCTTAATTACAAAAATAATTTTATCATTCAAGAATCATGAAGGTACTGCTAGCCATCAGGGATTATGGGGCCCATCTAAAATGGTAGCTACCTGAGGAGTTTGGATAAGGAACGTAGCACTGTGTTATTAATATTTTGTATCTGAATTTCTGATGTGGTGCATAGCAGGTCGAAAATATTCAAGAAATGTCTGCTGGTTCCAAGTTCAAGATGGTGAACAAAGAGTTCCAAATTCGTGATTTCGTTTAAAGATCAGTAACCTCTTGGCTTTATTTATTTATTTATTTATATGAATTTGGCACAAAGTCTCACTACGCAGCTCAGATTCATAGTGACCCTTGTGTTTTCTGCCTCCCTAGTTCTAGGATTACAGATGTGCCTCCCCACGCCTGGACTCCATTGCTGATTCAGCATGCCCACAGATGGGGCCAGCGAGGCATGCTGTGCAAGGGATCAAACCCTGGCCCCGTGCTTGCCTAAGCAAGCACTCAGTCTACTGAGCTATCTTGCTGGCAACCTCTCATGGTATTTAGAGCAAGAGAGCTACCTGCTGAAATTTTTATGGTAAAGAATTTGTGAATTCTAGTTAGAGATAACAGGAATCCTTGACAGAAAAAAAACACTAAAAACCTTGAAATCTCTAACAGAAAAATATATTTTAGGGCCAGGGAGATAGCTTGGAGGTCTAAGCACTCACCGGGCAAGCATAAGGACCCTAGTTTGATCCCAGTACTGCATGCCATGCCAGCCCTGTACCTAGTCAGCCACCGAAACTGGGTGTGGTTACGCCTACAATCCCAGCACTGGGGAGGCTAAGACAGGAGGGTCGATATGAGTCTGAGCTGCAATAGTGAGACCACGTACCAAATACATACATACATAAATGATTTAAAAATTTTTTTCTAAAAAGGAAATATATGTTTTTATTGGACTAGTATGTACATTTAACTTATTTGTTAGAATTTATTTGTTTCTCCAGAAAATAAAACACTCAAAATTCAGATAAGTAATGAGGTAGATGCAGCCAACAAAGTGTTTTTGGAAGAGTTGATTCAGTGTACAATGGCCATAAATGGATTTTTTTATGCAGGAACTGACCTTTCTGAGCAAGTTGAAGGAAACTGTGAAATCGTAAATGAACTAGTTGCTGCCTCCAGTCAAAAAGACTGAGTGACTTGGGGGTCCCACCAACTGATGACAGCTTCATGTCATAGGAAATGTTCACTGCAGTTGTGGAGAATCAATGTCAGTGAAATGCAGGAAGAGAATGCTGGCACATTGCTGATCCCAGTGATGTAAACAGATAACAACGTAATGGATTTTTCATGTTGCCCTAAGAATCCCTACTGCTTATGTAGTTTGCTTCGTGTCTGTTTTTCCTTTTTAATATTTGACTGAGCTTCAGTGAAATTTAGTTTATTTCTATCTGTAACTATTGCACATAAATGCTCCTTTGTGAGAAAGGTCATAAAAACATGTAAAATAGAACATAATTGGATATTCCTTATCTAGAATAGCTTGCTTTCTAAAACACATAATTTTCTCATATTAAGCCTGCTCGTAACTTTCTAGTATAAATACACATTAGTACTTTAAAGAGGTGGAAGAAAGACAGAGAATACAAGATGAGCACACAAAAAATGCAATAGGTATCACGTGTGCAGTGTTCTTTGGGGGTTGGCTTTTTATCCAAATTACACAGAGTCTCATTTCCATGCTGTATTTGCATAATACTTGTCTTAAAATAAAGGCCTTTATGATTGGGAAGTTATCTGCCTAATGAGACTTATTATTGAGAATCTGAGTGGGATGTATTTTTGTGTTGAATTATGCAATCATCAAAACAGCGATGGATAGCATAGCAGGTTTAGAACAGAAATGAAGTGGTGTTATTTGGAGCCGATGTGTGCGCAAAGCCTTCCCACTATTGAATATGAATGATTAAAAAGAGCATTTTTCTTTCATCACAACAGTATTCCGATCATATTCCTTGCACAGTCAAAATGATTAGCCATATAACCTATACCCGCTATGAATTCTTGGACTGTCATAGTGCAAAGCGCAGCTTTTAAACGTAGTTATATTTTTGAAAATCTGTATGATGTTAATATGCCTGATTAAAATTACAGTGATGAAATAATAAAATTGTATTTTACTATATTTTTTCCAAGTTCATTATAGGCCATCATGACAGTGTAGCACAGATACCATGTAATAGTTTAGTATCTTATTAGTGTTTCAGAAAGGATGTATGTTTTTTGTTTGAGTGTTGTTATAATTCTTTCTTAAATTTGAGTAGACAGTTTATTTTTCAAGTTCCACTAAGTATGGCAGGATTTATATTGGAATGATTGTTTGGCGACTGAAACTTGTTTCTTTCACTTAAAAAATGCATTGCAGAAGTTTAAAAGATATTGTTGGTTATTTCTGCATCAGGTTCAGCCAAATATTGATTTTAAAACCATTTATTAAACTTTTAAGATGAAATTGGACTTCCAATTGAATTTCCAGTTCATCTTGGAATTTGGATTTTGTATATTCTTTCCAAACTTGTTGAGTGTCCAGAGATTATACAGCTAGGAGGGTAAATAGCTTATTTACTTATTTATTTTTAGCATGTTAGCTTTTTAAGATTCCCTTTTACTTCTCTTTGAGTTTAAATCCAAACTTACATTAATTTTTATTCATGGGCTAAGTAACTAGGCATAATGTTCTCTTCTTTGAGTTAGGTAGAGGAGCACTTTTGGCCTCAATGACTAGGTAAGCAGCTCAGCTGAATTAGTACAGGGAATGGAGAGAAGCCCTGAGGGCTGTGCATGTGACATCTGAGAAGAGAACCCTGATGTGGAAAAGACAGTGCTTTACATTGCCTAAGTTATGAAGCATCCTACCCTTACAGTCTAGCCTTAGTGAGACCTTGCACTTATGACAGGTAAGCAAAATTCATACCTTGATTTGAGTATTTTCTCCCTTAAGCTTCTTTAGAAATTTCTCCCTTCCTCAATTTCTTGCTAGTGCACCTCAAATATAAATATGAATGTATTTTCAAGGGCCAGCCACATAGCTCAGTGGGCTAAAGTGTCTGCTCAGGCAGAGTGCAGCTACCAGGGTTTGATCCCCAGGTGCGGTGCTGGCCCCACACGTGAGGTATGCTGAGACAGCGCCTGAGATGGGGCGTGGTGGCGAGTGCCTGTAATCCCAGTACGTAGGAGGCTGAAAACGGAGGATCACGAGTCCAATTTGTGTAGTGAGACCTTGTAGACTCTGTAGACCTTGTACTAAATACAAAAAATAAAAAAGAATGCATTTCCAAAAACTACACAGATATCACTAACCCTCAAGCACATGTACTCCAATTTTCTTAAAGGGTAGAAGATTGTGTTGGGAATATAGCTCAGCTGCACAGTGCTGGCCTGACAAGTGCAAAGTCATGAGTTCTATTCCTGGTACAAAAACAAGCAAACAAAAAAAAAAAAGAAGGGTGGTGAAATATGTCTTTTCTCTATTTCACTTTTCAGAGGGAGAGTAAAGGAAGTTATATGTACACAGTGATGAATACCTCGCTGTAATCTCAATTATGTTTCCTCAACAGTCAATTTGTTCTCACTTCTTTTCTAGGAAAGATTCCACAGGTTTCTATGGAAAAGATGTTTAGAGAAGTTGATAATTAGGCCGTGATACAAGTTTTATGCATAGCATTTAATTGTAGATCATTTTATTCTGCTATTCTAAATGGGTGCATGTAAAATTTTTTTAGTTTTGTGCATTAGAAGTGTACATACTCCTCTTTTCCCAAGTTCTCTCTACTAACAATGATTCTTTTAAAAATAGGAAAAATGGCATAGTATCATAATGCTCTAAATATTGCTATTAGTCATTTCCTTTCACATATTGTGGGATGCTGTGTTTGTCACTGTCCACCTCATTCTCTTGATGGCTGTGTGGTCCAGTCTTTTATTTCTAAGTGGTAGAAACTCAACTCAGACCAGCTGATGCAGCTTTCTGTAACTAGTGTCTAGAGATGGGAAGAAGTTTTATACATGCTTGTGTGTATCCATTCTTTCCTCAGACTTCAGGGTCAGGCTAGTGTTTCTTGTTTGTTTGTTTATGTGTTTGTTTTTCACACGATGGCAAAGGTGGCCTCAAGAAGCTCTAGTTTTTAGCTGCTTAGAAGGGGAAAGTTGAGTTTTCCTGCTAGTCTCTGACTGGTCCTGCTTGTACATCATTACTGTTCTTTAAGCATTCACTGCCAAATAGGAATGGAGTTACTTGTCCTCACTGAATAACAGTTCTCCTTGCATACAGGTGGGGAGATCTGATGGGTGCCTTCTAGGAAGTGAGCAGGGGGCTTCAAGAATTAAAATGGGTTCCATTTCTAGAAGAAGGTGGAAGGCTTTCTTTGCTGATAAAAACATGGAGGCCTCATATTATAGATGAATCATAACCTACTGCTCAGATGTGTATTCAGTTGTCTGGTTTTTCATTATTACAAATAGATACCTGAAAAGGATACTCAACACAACACAAGTTATTTTAAGATTTTTCTATGGTTAGATATCAGCAGAATTTTTGTTTTAAACTCATATATATATATCATACATACTTCTATGAATATATGAATTAATAAATATTAAATAATCTTTTTGGGCTACTGGAACTTTTAAGCTTCATTTATAGTTGTTTTATTTTACTTAAGTGTTGATGGTCAGGCCTGTTCTGTGTCTTCTGACCGGTTTATATATGGATTGTGTCTTATGACTTATTTATATATGGATTACCACAACTTTAAAAAATATTTTTATACTTTCCTCTAGTACCATCATAAACTTGTTTAAATTTACATGTCTAATCCATTGCCAGTTTGGCTTGTGTACTGTATGATGTAGAACTATTTTTTTATGAATGGCTGGAGAGTGTTTCCTACAATATCTACTGAGCAGTCTGAGTTAAATGCTCTTGCAGAGTAGTCTCCAGGTAAATGTATGTCATATTCCACCAGAAGAATACAGGTCACTAGCATTTGGTCACATTTTATCAGGACTGTCTCTTACATATCGTCCTCATAGTTACTACTGTTCTTCCTAATAGTGATTTCAGGAAAATGCTTCTTTTGAGCTCTCCTTCAATTTTTACCACCTGTTTTTTTTTTTTTTTTTTTTTTTTTTGATGCAATGAAGAACATAACCACCAAGTTTAACTGTAGGGTTCTGAGTCGTCGCAAAAAAATTTCAGCTGTGTAGCCACAGTTACCCTATAATGTCAGCTGTTTCTACCACTGCCACAGGTTTGATGATTAAAATAGATAATATAACAATTATTTTCAACTAACTATTTTTGTTTTGAAAATCTGTAACATATATATTGTTGAATACTATCCTGTCTCAGTCTTTGTTTCTGCTATTTCTTTTGCTTTGGTTTTTACTCTTCAAAATAAAATTAAACAAAACAAAACATGTACTTTTCATGGTCATTTTGACTTTAGCACAGAACCAGAAGTAAAACAGTCCCTAAGCCAATGAGCAGGGTGGGTGAGGGCACATGTGATATCTGTACTATAAGCCTGCCTCTCCATTCACCGTATTTTTTTTAAAATCACACGTCATAAAGACATGAAAGAGGATTTCTAGACCTGCTTCAGAAAGTGCCAAGAACGAAGAGATATCTGTGCTCAAAGTGAGGGAGGATTAATGGCAATGTGTCTTTTATTGTAATACATTTTTAAAGAATTATACATTGACTACATTTTGGTTATCCCTTGTAGTTTCTCCTCATATATGTTATAACCCAACCAATATGGTGCTGTTGCCTTTGTTTCAAACTATTAGCCTATAAAATATTAAAATATGACTTATTTATTGGCATGCTTATCGTTTTTTGTGATCTTTATTCTGTTTGGCACCCTAGACCTCCCAAATAACTTCATTTGCCATTTCTCTTGGTACAGGCCACCTGACGCTGGATTCTTCCATCTTTCATTTTCCAATACTGTCTTCCTTTTTGCAATGTGACATTTTGGAATAGAACTTTACACTGAAAGTTTGTTTTGTTACTTTAAATATGCCATTACACTGTCATTTGGTGTACTCAGTTTCTGATAGGTTGGCTGCTGTCTGCCGTGCTTCTTCTGGCTGCAAGATTTTCATTTCATCATAGATCAACAGTTTCATTGTATTTATGTGGCTTTCTTTATGTTTATTCCAGGAGTTTGTTGCGTGGGTTTATTGCTTCAATTTTTTTTTCTATTGTACCTTCTGGGTTAATAATATCCCTTAGTTATTGTGGACTTAGCAGGTCCAGAATCCCCCAAATGAGTGTACAGTGAGAGCTAAACAAAAAGAAGCAAACAAGGGCTGGCAAGATAACTCAGTGGACTAAAGCACCTGCTTAAGCAAGCTTAGGTAAGTTCAGGGTCTGTGGTTGGATCCCTGGCACCATATACTGTGCTAGTCCCACCCTCAGGGTGGCAGGAGGATCGCCATGAATCTAAACTGTGTAGTGAGACCCTGTACCAAATACACTTAAAAAATGAAGCAAATGAAATGATTTCAGGGTTCCAGGATAATCAGAGCCCTTTTACAGAATTTGAGATTCTCTCAGGGCTAAAGCCAAGATCTTCTCTGTGTGCCTGAATTTATTTACTTGTCATAAGAAAGGAGGGGAGTACGTAAGAAGGGTGGAACCACAGAAGCACTTCTCCAAGGAAGGTCTTAAGTTAATCCACCCAGGAGAGAGATGCTGGAGATTGCAGCCTTTGTTTAGTTGAGGTTAGCTCCAGGTTAGACTGTGATTTACCCTTTGATGCTTTTTGGCTTCTCCCACCTTCAGAGGCCTCAGCAGGAATCAGTGATTTGCAGAGGTTCACTCACCGAGTCCACCACCCATCTCGTGGCACAGAGTCTAGGCCTTGGACAGGCTCACCAGTAAGCCTGGAAAGCCAACAGGTCAGTTTAATTCCTTCTCAGAGCTGATCCATAGTGGTCTCCATCATATACTTTCTCTTTTCTTCTTTCTTGATTTAATTACATGCATATTTTTTGTTTGATTTTGTCCCACAAGTCAGTGATGTTTTAGTTTTCAACATTTTGTGTTTCTTTTTTTCTTTGAGAGATTCTATTGCTATGTATTCAAGTTTACTCATCATTTTTTTTTTTCTGTACTGTTTAAATACCTGTCTCATCCAGTGAAATTTTTACTTTTAGTTATTGTGGTTTTTTTAATTTTGTAATCCATGATGGATATGTGGATTTTTCAATACCCTTACTATTTTTTCCATGATCATGATATTTTTTCTCCTTTCTTGAACATACAGAGTGTTTTATAGTAGTTATTTTAAACCCTCACTAGCTAGCTTTATCATCTGTGTTGCTTCTTGTTTGATTTCTATTTATTTTACCCCTTGCTTATAGATCACATATTTGCTTCTTTGCTGTCTGCCCAATTCTTATTGGACGATGGTCATTTTGAATTTTATGTAACTGATACAATCTGTTTGATTCCTTTAATTAGCGTTGGCTTTTGTTCCCGGATGCAGTTATAGTCGTGCATTGTTTAATTATGGGATACATTCTGAGAAACGCATCATTAGGGAATTTTATTGTTGGGCAAACACCATAGACTGGACTAACAAAAATTTAAATGGCCATAATATCAGGAGGCAGTACAGTCTGATGGGATTGCTATCGTATTTGCGGTGTGTCACTGACTAAGATGTCACTACGTCATGTATTCCTGTACTTGGAATTAATGAGATTCTTCAAAATTGGCTTATAAGTTTTGAGCAGAATCAGAAAAAACTTGTAGTGTAGGTTCTGCACTTCCTTTTATTTTAAAGAATTTTGTCTTCTTCGTATATAGTGAAGAAGTCTTTTCACTCTGAATCCTTGGAACTGAAATATTACTATGGTTATATCTTTCTTGTGCCCCTTTCTCTCACCTGTATTCTGCACTGGAAATTCTGGCTGCCTTGGTTCTCAACTCTGATTTATGTTTCCTCAACTTAGTGAACCAACTAGGCTCTTTTTTCTCCCTGAAATGATACTAAAAAGCTGTGATAAGGTAGTCACCTGGTATAACTGTGTAACTTACTCTGTTTCCCTTCCAAGGTATCATGCTCTTGCACTGTTTGATGTCTCCTGTCTGGTAAATCACTACCTCATATGCTTTATTGAATTTTCTTATTATTTAATCAGGAAGGTAAAACCAATACCTGTTACTCAATCTTGGGTAAAAGCTCAAGTTGTTTGAATCTTTCATATTTGGAGCCATTTCTGAAACAAGTTTGAAGACTCTAGATTAGTAGCCAGTTGGTAACCAGGTCAAAATGTTGAGGTTCTCTACCTAATTTCTGTTAAAATCTGTTTAGTAAATGGTTGATGCTTGATCATGAAAATACTTGAGGACCTTTCAATAAAAGAGGCTGTGAGACTGGATGGAATGGCACCTCAAGCTACAGAACTGTTTAAGTAGACCACAGTCCTGCACCAGCACCTCAGCCAACTCTAAGTCAGTTTGGTCCCACTCAAGGTTAAGAGCTGTCTTTTATTTGTTGTTGTTCTTTGTCAGACCTACTTGTGTGGGTGAGATCAAAAGTGGAGGACAGACAAAATCTTACCAAAATGCATGTGTGGGCTCAACATGTCTCTGTTTTACTGCTTGTAGGCCAGGTGGTCTAAAAATTTTTCTCTCTGAAATATTGGAAGTAATCTTTGTGTGCAGAAGCTCTTTAAAGGCCATTGTGGATAAAATTGGAACAATTTAGCAAGCAGTTAAAACTAATTAGAATCTTTGCATTATTTGCATAGGAAACGTAATGCACTATGAATATTCTTACAAAATCAAATATCCCTAATTTATATTTGGTCTTTAAGCTGGAGGCAGCTTTCTCTGTGAGAGCTTGTGATATTTTCCATCAGGGCTTTTAGGAACTCATGTGATGCTTTATTTTAGGTCCCTCAAAACTTCCTTAATATGTTAGGCACACTACCGTGGATGTGGCTTCTGCTACATTAATGAATTGCTCTTGCACTTAGGTTTTCGTCAGGACTTTGCAGGTAGCAAATGAGCTGCAGGGAAGATGAGCAGACAGTTTTACACTTTCTAAAGTAACATTAAGCTTAACAGCATCAGAAATCTATTTAATTCCCTGTCACTGCCTCTAAAATGCATTTCAAATCTGTTGTCATTGGTAAAATGCTCAGAGTCATTGGAGAATTATTTTTGATTTGGTATTTATATCTAAAATTTGCGAGTGAGACAAATCCTCTCCAGTCAGTGCTAGAGGAAATTACCATTTTGGTTTTCAACATAGCATTGATATTAAGTTAGAGCTTATAGTTCCCTGGAGCCTTTCAATCTTATGGGCTTAGAAAGCCTAACAAGATTTCCTACTTCTTGTTTTTGGAAAGTCACACTGTCTTGGTCACAGAATTTTCCTCTAAATCCAATTATCTGTTCTTTTAAATAACCATTTTATTAAGTCAAGTCACTATAATTCTATATTACACAGATGTTGTTCCTTAATTCCAAAAGGTGGTATCAACAGCTGTAATTCTTTTTTTAATCAGCGTAAACCTGTGTGCCCAGGATGTAATTGACTATTCAGCCATTGATAGGGGAGGGCTCCACTAGACTCTGGAGTGTAATGACTAATTTGCTGATGGTGTTATGCTTTTAAGGGGGCAGAACACTGTCACCTAAAAGCATTTTTGAAGGAGAGATGGATATGAACTGGTATCTGACATACTGCTAGTATGTCAGACTAGCAGTCGTAATATAAAATGAACTATACAATGTCATATGGGTAGATGTGTGAATAGTAGAGCAAAAAATCCTTCCACAGAGTACTGTGCAAATGTTAGCCTAGAAGTATTTTTCTGTAGCATTTATTACACGTACCGAGAAAAGGCAACTGGGTCCCTTTCCTCGTCCAATTTTTGGTGATGTAGAAGATGTGAAAAGCAAAAGCGATCTGGGGCACTTACAAGACATTGTCTTGGGTGTGATGGAAATGCAAAAATACTGCTTATCCAGGAGCTTTGGTTCTAGTGATTCTAAGGATGATTTCCATAGAATATAAGGTGGATTTTTTAAAATTCTAAAGATGATTGTGAGTTTGAGTGTTCTGTTGTGATTTGGTCTAAAGGCTTACAGTGGGGACTTTACTCCAGCTGCTTCGTGTGTTTTCTGTCTCAACTTTCTGAAATACCACAGGGCTGGACTATGAGATGATGTTTTCCAGAACTTGTCTGATCATTAGAACTACTCAGTGAACTTTTCAAAAAGAATATTTTCACTTATCCCCGTTCCTCACTTCTCCCTCAAAGTGCTGAGTTAACTGGTTTACAGTAAGTCCAAGCACAGAAAAAATCTGAAATCACCTGGATGTACTGCTAAGATCGACTATCTCTCTAAGACAAGGTCTGCACTGGGAATAGTACCTCAGTGATTTTCAGAGAATTAGGGTTGTTGGCTTTGTCCTCAACTTGCATACTTCCTCTTCTCTCTCCTCCTGTCCCCTCTTCTCTCCTACTTTCCTCCTTTACCCTCCTCTACTTTTCTTCCCTCCCTCTCTCCCTCCCTCCCTCCCTCC